>PVIR01028415.1:6444-22093 GCA_004026965.1 Petromus typicus | reverse complement strand
ACAAAACCAAAAACAAACAAAAAAACCAATAACAACTGCTGATGATAAGTATGTATTCTTATTGTGCACTTAAATTTTTTTCAATGCTTAAAACTATATGTTAGTAGTCTTCAAGCAGTGAAAAGGTATGCTATCCTTAATGCATTTTTCTAGTGATGTCAATATGCCAAGACTTCTGATTAGAAAATACATACTTACAAAATAATTCATAAATTACATCAGAAAACAAAAGCACTGTAAAGTGATATACTGTTTTTACAGTTGTAGATCCTCTAAGCCCAGAATACATTATAATAGTTGTATTATTAATCCTCGCTGTCAGCATGACTGGATTAAGGGTTTCCTGGCGAGGTGCATCATGGGACTTGAGCCCTGGGCTGCTGTTGGAGGCAGGCTAGCTGTGGTGGCTCACAGGAGCTGTGCCTGTGCAGGGTTCATCTCTTGCAGGCATTGCTCCTCTTGCTGTGCTTCTCAGCCCCCCAAAACAGGCAGCATTGGTCCATCATGACCTTCTGTCATAGTGTTTCTGTTTCACAGGCTTAAAGGCTTATTCTGACTCTAGAATAAGTCTCTGACCCCATAAGTCAAAACAAATCTTTAAGCTTTTAAAATCTGGGTGCCAAGCAAAGAGAAAGTTGACCAATTCAGCATTTCACTTATTAATATCCAAATAACTACATGTATAGTTCATTGAAAATGAAGAGGTTAATAAAACAAACTGGATGATTTCTAAAGCTGTTAAATATGTACCTATTGACGTGTGTTTGTATACACATATACGTATGCATGCATGTTGGCATGAGTACCATGATAATATTTTTTAATTGAAATCTTTATTGGTACATTACATATACGCATCATGATTGCACTCCATAATGGGGATTTGTACCAGTATAAGACACAACTTAATTCTCATTTTTTCCCAGAGCCCTACCCACCCTACCGCCCCTCCCATATACATAAAAGTTGTTTCCTATCTTTTTTGTTATAATCTCATTATTTTTCCCCCTTCACCCTATTTTACTTTGAGCACTTTCTATTTCACAATATATAACAAACAATTCTAGGACTCATTTACATCTTTATTTTCTCATGCCAGAGAAAAGATGCGATATGTACCTATCTGTGCCCTATTTATTTCACTTATGAGGATATCCTCAAGGTATGTGCATTTAAGTATAAATGAATCAAACTTATCATTTTTTTTTTTTTTTAGGTTTTTTGGAGACAGGGTCTCGCTTTGTGGTTCAGGCTGGCCCTGAGCTCAGCCTCCAACTCACATCACAATCCTCCTGTGTCTGCCTCCCGAGTGCTGGGATTACAGGTGTGAGCCACCACGCCCGGCACTGTGATATGTGGTACTGGTTGCTGCTGGGTGTGGGGTCTCCACACCCAGTATTGTTATGTGGTTACCGGGGAATCGAACCCGGGTCCTTGCGCTTGCGAGACAGGCGCCGGAACCACTGAGCTAACTCCCCGGCCCCAAACTTATCATTTTTTATGGCAGAGTAATACTCCATTCTGTAGAAGAACCACAGCTTTTTTATCCAGTCTCCAGTTGATGGACACTTGGGTTGTTTCCAAGATGTAGCAATCACAAGCTGAGCTGCTATAAACATGGGTGCACATATGTCACTGTGACATGAGTCTTTTAATTCTTGTGTGTATATACCTAGCAGGGCGATGGCTGCATCAAATGGGACCTCCAATCCTAGCTTTTTGAGGAATCTCCAGACTGATCTTCACAGGAGTTGTACAAGTCTACAGTCCCACCAACAGTGGAGAAGGGTTCCTTCTTCTTCGTAGCCTTGTCAACATTTGCTGTTGGCTGAATCTGAAATGGCAGCCATTCTATGTGGAGTGAGATGAAATCTCAGCGTTGTTTTCATCTGCATCTCTCGAATGACTAACGATGTTGAGCATTTCTTCATATGCTTCTTAACTGCTTTTCCTTCTTCCTCTGAAAAATATCTGTTCATTTCTGATCCCTATTTTTGAATTGGGTCTTTAAATTTGGGTGGGCTGATTTTTTTTAGCTCTTTATATATTCTAGATAGTAGCCCTTTGTCTGAGGAACAGCTGATAAAGATTTTCTTTTCCCACATTGTTGGTTGCCTTTTTGCTCTATTGGTGGTTTCCTTTGCTGTTCAGAAGCTTTTCAAAAGAATGAGCTGCCATTTGTTGATTTCTTCAGCCAATTCCTGTGCTATAGAGGTGTTGTTCATGAAGTCTTTTCCTAAGCCAATGTCTTCAAGAGTTTTACATAACCTGTTTTGCAACTGGTTTAGAGTGTCTGTTTTAATATTTAGGTCTCTCCATGATAATATTTCTTTAAAGCAAAGGCTCCTTCTTAGAAAATACAAGCCATACATGGCATATATAAGAAAACATTTGGTTTACTGCTTTAGTAAAGTAAACTTGAGTGTAGTACCAAGAAGTACTTCTACTTAAAATAAGGTTAAATCATTTACATAGTGGAAATATCCAAAGAAGGATCTTTTTATGCCCCTCTGATGGGTATCCTACCTCTACTTTACCTGACAAGGCTGCTAGAGGTTACCTGGCATCTGTAACCCTGGGCTTCAGTATAGTAAAAAAGCCTCCTCTTTATCTAGACCTATCATTCTATATCTATGTCCATCATTCTTACCATCCCATGGATTTAAATACCATGTGTGCATTAATGACCCAAAATTTCACATCTCAAACAACAATATCTCTCTAAACTCTATACTGCTATGTCCACAACCTATTGACATTTCCATCTTAATACCGAGTAGGCATCTACAATGCAGTACTTATTTGTTCATGAAATGGGTCATGTGTGAACGAACTATATATGAGTTATACCTTGAAAATATGTTAAATATAAATATGCAGTCAATTTTCATTGCTCTTGCACTTTGCATTTATAAACCTGCTTACTTGCCAAAATCTATTTGCCACTGAAGTCAATAATTGCAGTGGCGGGCCGGGGGTTTAGCTCAGTGGTTCTGGCGCCTGTCTTGCAAGTGCAAGGACCCGGGTTCGATCCTTGGTAACCACATAACAATACTGGGCATGGAGACTCACCCCAGCAGCAACCAGTACCACATACCACAGTGCCGGGCGTGGTGGCTCATGCCTGTAATCCCAGCACTCGGGAGGCAGAGGCAGGAGGATTGCTGTGATGTGAGTTGGAGGCTGAGCTCAGGGCCAGCTTGAACCACAAAAGTGAGACCCTGTCTCAAAAAAAAAACTAAAAAAAAAAAAAAATAGCAGTGGTTCTGTGGTCATTGACAGACACGCACAGGAGTTGAATGGCAGGGAATCTGAGAAATGTCAGGGTTACGTTACTAGGCCAGGTTGGCTGAGATGATGTTCCATCTTCATGTTTGCCATAGTGTAATCAAGTGCTCTTCCCTGTGGTCTATTTTCTGCCATGTGCTTCTCATTTATTTATACATTTATTTTAGATGATTATATTATTTAAACAGCCCTTAAATACAGTACAGAAAGGCTGTCTAATGCTAAATTCAAAAACAGTGCAATATATTCATAGATAAAATATGTGTACTACATAGGCTTCATTCATAGCCCTTAGTGAACTAAGAATACATATTAAATAAGGCATTTTTAAACAGAAATACACATAAAATCAGGTTACACATTGATCATCGATGAAAATGTTATTAGCAGCTTACAGAAACCTAACATTATATTTCTCCTAAGAAAATGGTTTATTTTTTACCAATTCATTGTTTTTGATAACTTTATTAACTACAACTACCATAGCAAATGAGAATGAACTACACACACCAAACAGGAAACACAGAAAATACAAAATACTGTTTACAGAGAAAATTACAGAGTATATTTTGATTTTAACCTTATAATGTGATCTTATTTAAATTTATTATATTCTTTGCATTTTCCATATCATTAAAGTTCTTTAAGACTTGTTTATATCAGGGGCTGGAAATTTAGCCCAAGTTGCAACTCATCTATTTTGAATGCACAGGGGCCTGAGTTCAATTCCTGGTACTGAAAAAAAAAAAAAAAAAAAAAAAAAAAAAAAGGACTTCGTTGTATTAAAGTATATCACAGTTTATATACAACCTGTGATTCATTTATTTTTATTCTTAGTTATGGGAAATTTTTGCAATTTTTCACTGTCCAGAGAACTGCTGTATTAAAATTTTGGTGCACAAACTTTTGTGGCCATTTCTAGTTATCTCTTTAGGACAGATAAAGTGTTTGGGATTAATTTTAGGATTTTTTTTTTTTTTTTCTGGAGTCAGGGCATCACTTTTGTAGTTCAGGCTGGCCCTGACCTCAGCCTCAGACTCACAGCAATCCTCCTGCCTCTGTCTCCCTAGTGCTGGGATTACAGGCTTGAGCCACCACGCCCTGATTGCAGGGGGGTGTGAGTCTCCACGCCCAGTATTGTGGTATGTGGTTACCAGGGATCAAAGCAGGACCTTGCCCTTGCAAAACAGGCTCCAGAAGCACTGAGCTAAAGTCCCAGCCCAATTTTAGGATTTTGATATATTGTCTGATATAAAGAAAAAAATGGAGGTTTCTTAAACTACCACCATCACCGTATTAACTATCCCCTCACCAATACCTATACAAGGTATACAAGTACTGAGCAGATAACACAGTTGGATTTTTAACCTTTGCCAATTTGAAAGTTAAAATTTGTATCATATGGTTTTATGTTCTATTATTGTAAGCCCAAACACTTTTTACTGCTTTTGTCTAGACTGTTCTATTCATGTACCATTTCCTAAAAGCTAAGAATAATTGCAAATTAATTTCCTTGTAAACTAAGGACATCAACTGAGGTAATTAATAGAAATGTTTGATGGGGCTGTGGTTATAGCTCAGTTGTAGAGTGTATGCTTAACATATGAGGCCATGCGTTGGACCTCCAGTATCAATAAATAAGTTAAAAAAATAAATGTCTGGTGTACCTTATTTCCCTCTCAAGAATAACTTTAGTCGATTTTTAATAGTAAAAGAAAGATGAATAAGTAGGCAAAGTTTATATATATATATATATGTATATAAATATGTAGTATATATATTTACATTTAAAATATATTCATATATGTATATATGTATGCATGCATTTTCAAAGGCTAGATAATTGAAGAATACTGACATATTTAAAATAAAACATACATAAATATAACTTAAGAGATGCGGATCCCTATGTTAGTAGCGTTACATGAACATATATTTTGTTGATATCTCTTCAAGAAGAAATGAAGGCAACAGAGATACTTATTCTTTGCTCCTCATTGCACACTGTGCCAGGATTGTTTGTGTACATGGAGGGTCAAACTAACTTAAGAAAACTCTAAATAGGCTTTATCGGTTCATCTTAGATTTAGGAAAACATTTAATATTTTACATAATTTTCAATTGTGTTTTTGACACTGCTATATAAGAAAAGAGATAAAAAAAAGCAGGAAAGAATCTCAGTTCTGATTAATTATGTTGCATTCACCATTTTACTTGATTCGCTCCTTTACTATAAAATCACTCTTTATATAGTGTGTGGAAAACAACACAATCTCTATAAATAGGACTGGCTCTGCTAATGATTACGAGGCATCAGAAATGTACAGCTGAGAAAACAGAAGCCAGCATAAGCATTGTTTTTGAGTTTTCTACTACAAATGCACTGTAAAATGCACATAAAAGGAAGAACTTTAGCATTCTTATTATTGTAATCTTATAAAATATCCCTTTTTATTTTCCTCTGAACTTCTATTATCAGACTATTTAATTAAATATTATATACCTTTTTTCTTCCATGCTTATGTATGAGAAGGACAAAGGATAGAGTTATAAAGTAGGATACTGAAACATTTATAACAAACCTTTTTTCTTTCTTTCTTTCTTTTTTTAAAAGCACCAGGGATCGAACTGAGGCCCTTGTACTTCCAAGGTAGGCACACTTGAGCTAAATCCCCAGTCCTTATGACAAACCTTTTAATGCAATATACTTACATCAGATATGAGAAATGTCACTCAAAATATGGGAGAATTTATGATTTTATTTTTAGAGTCAGTTCTAAAATGTTCAAGCAGAAGAGTACTACATAATATCTTAAAAACAAAGTTAATACCACCACTTATTTCAGAAAGTTTGATAATATTTGATTATATACTTATTTATTTGGTGCCAAATATTGAACTCATGATCTTGTTTATGCTATGTGTATATTCTGCTATTAGGTTCCATCCCTAGACTCTATACTTCTTTTTTGTTTATTTGTCTGTCTCACTTTGCAGTTCAGGCTGGCCCTGAGCTCAGCCTTGAACACACAGCAATTCTCCTGCCTCTGCTTCCCAAGTTCTGGGATTACAGGCATAAGCCAACATGCCCGACTCTGTGGTATATGGTTCTGATTACGGGTGGGCATGGGTCTCCATGCCTGTCATTGTTGTATGTGGTTACTGAAAATCAAACCTGGGCCATTGCACTTGCAAGGCAGTTGCTAAATCCCTGGCACTATTCTTCATTTTTTAAATGCTGCTGATATTGGGTGTGACAGTATATAGCTATAATCATATTATTCAGGAGGCTGAGGCAGGAGAATCACCTCAAGTTTTGGGTCAGCCAGAGCTATATAGTAAATTTAAGGGCAGCCAGAACTACAAAGCAAAACCCTATCTCAAAAAGCCAATAAATGAATGAATGAATGAAAATAATAATACAACTGAATAAGCATTACAAAAACCTGATCAAAATTAGCTGAAATTATACTTCAAGCATCAGTAAAACTAAACCATTTGATTTGTGAATATTCTCTTTATAAAGAAAATACTTTGAATATAAAATAAGATAAAATTGACCAATATTCTTACATGTCCTATTTCCTGATATGACATGAAACATAATAACCAAGAAGGTAAACAGAAAATAAATTTTCACTCAGTATGTGCTAGAAAGTGGTGAGGATTCAGTGATACACAACATGGAAAATGCTGTTAACAACTGTGGCAAAGCAATGGCAAAGACCACCATGATCTTTATGTAGTATGTTTGGTAGCTGGCAGACCTTTTTCCTTCCTATTTTTAAGTTTATAAATTGTAATCCTGTACTTGTACACTAAAAGATTCTGATAATACCCTTCAGGGACATACAACTTGCTGAAAAACTACAATTATCAACAATTATGTCAGACCAACTCCAATAGGAGTTGCCTATTCATATTTGTACAATCCCTGAAATCATTATAACACAATATGTGGAAAAATAAAAGGAACCTCTTGAATCAAATTGTAGCATTCTCCTCCTCTTGCATAAGTCATTACACCTTTTAAACCTGTAAGGACTTCTAAAAACTGATTTAGCATTGAAATTAGGAAACTCAACTGCACCAAAACCCTCAAAGCCTCAGGATAATTACCCATCCCCAAAACTACTACTATAAAGATTATTTTTTGTCTTCACCATTCTTGAAGAATACTTTTGAAGATCTTTCAACTTGTTTTTAAATGGTTAATAATTTGAAATAAAAATTCTACAAATACAATTTAGGAATTCCAATTACTCAGAAAATCTTACTGTATATTCTGACAAACACCAGAGCTGGGTCAGGTTGAGGGTAAATAAGCATTTCCCGAGTTGACTTTATTATGCTAGTATTATGTTAGATTTTGCCTTTAAAAAGCAGACTAGACTAGTGATATTAGACATGAACTTTGAAGAAACTTCATGTCAGAATCCAGCCATAAATACAGACAGACTTCCTTGTATAGAATGTAAGAAAATACAGTATCAGATACCAAACTAATAGATCTGAATAAGTACTGTCATAGAAGAGGGAAGTAAAAAAACACTGAAAGCTAATGCAGTTGCTAACTAGTTGCCTTCTCACTGCCGGGACAAAAGACCCAGCACCCACAACTGAAGGAGAGCTTTACTCTGGCTCACATCTCTATGCCATGGTCAGCTAGCTGCAAGGCATCTAGCTGGGGCCCGCAAGGTGGGTATGCTTCCTTAGACCACACTCGGCTACAAATTCATCAGTGGACTAGTACACTGATCAGAATAGTGTCCCCATGAGCCAGTCACCTTCAAACATATGAGGTTTCAAGTGGAATAGTCCAGATCCAAACTATACAGATCGGAAAACCTTTTCTATGTAGGTTGAGATTAAAGAGATATATAGGACTCAAAAACGTTGAGCAAGAGAGGTGCATGTCAATTTAGAGAAGGAGGCTGTAACCCAGGTGGGGGCCAGGTGTTTGACTGATTAAAGTGGGAATAGAATTCTCTAGCAAAAACACTGCTATGTAAAAGCCGAAGCACCCCGATAAACACCCATGTAAGTCCATGAAGAAATTTTTAAGTTTTTCACATAACCAGGCTATTGGCTAACTCAATGGTGGAGTGCTTCCCTTGCATATAGAAAGTCCTAGGTTTGATCCGCAGTAAAGCAAGATAGACAGACAGACAGACAGAGGCAGACTGACAGATACATTACTTAAATCCAAATGACCAGGATTTCTGCTTTCTTCCACTATTACCTAAAGATAAATTTTTCATCCAATACTTTCCTGTAGAAATGAAAAGGTATAGGATGTTTATATGCTATTAGTTTAAAAAATGTTTGTTAATGACTAAATTACTGAACAGCAAGAACACCTAAGTTTAAATAGGTTAGAAATAGAATGTAAAGCTTTCTTAATTTTTAGGCCCTTCATGTCACTGTAAGTTAAGTGCTGTAAAAACAGTAGGATTTTGTCCCAAAACTGAAATATTTTCCAATGAGACAAATGATAGATAATGCATAAGTAATTTTTTCCAGCATTAGAATAAAAGATCACAGTTTTAACAGCTAGCTCCATGTCACAAAGATGCAGGTAGTTCCCATTAGGGCTAAGAACTAATCTTTATTACTCACCAGAAACAACTATCGTTTGCTGGTTTTTCAGGTCTTCTTTATTACCTCAATTGTTTCCAATCTTTACCTTCCCCGTGATAGAGGTAAAATATGGAGCAAGAAATATTCTGAAGTTTCCGTGTCCTTATACTAACTTATTTCTCCTCTCTTATTTACAGTAAATGGTAATTTTCAGATTGCTGCTCTCCATTGTCAGCTTCCCACAATTTCCCATTTAGCCATGTTCCTGCTGTACTAAAATGATATGCTATTACTCCATTTAAAAGAGCTTTTATTGAGCACTTGCTTCCGACAGAGAAGCTGTGCTAGCACTGGGACAGTAAGGACAAAGAGGGCACAAGATTTGAAACAAAAGAGCTCAGTCCAGTAGATACATATAAAAGGAAAAATTTCAATATGCAAATGTGGTATGTGCTACCTGAGTGATAAAGCCGCTATGCTGTTGTTGTCAGAGTGAAAGGAGAAGTTAATTCTGTCAAAACAGGGTCAGAGAGATTGTGGAATAGTATACAAAGGAAGCAGCAACATTTATAATTCAGTTGGCTTTTTATTTGGTCAATAATTACTTTCCGTATGTTTCTCAATACCTGAGCATGAATCTATATTGTATATTTTAGAGCACCAAGGAAGTAAAACTGTGGCTGCATATATATATAATAAAGTAGCTAAAGGAAAAGTATGCACACAGTCACTGGCCCTGCATGTAGCTGTGTGATCTTTGACAGCTCCATCACTCTAGGTCTGTTTCTTCAAACATGAAGCAATGGAGTTGGACAATATTCAGTCTGAGATGCTTTCCCAAAAGGGACTAGACAATCTCTACAGCTTCTAGCATGACAGGTGTTTCAGGGCAATGTTTTACTTTTCATTCCTCCTCCCACAACTTTTATATCTTGCTCTTACTTATTTGCATTTTTATTTACTTTGTTGACTTTTTCTTATAGTATTGTCTGAACTCTTACCATTATCAATCTTGTGAAAAAATGAGAGTGAAAAAAACAGCTGTCCAGTTACTAATATAAGAAGAAAACGTGGAAGATATGAAAAGATATAGCTGATCATTAAAATTCAGGAATTAACAGTATTCACAGGAATCCTAACTAGTTTTTATCGTGTAGGATGGCACTAATTTCACGGAAGTGAAACCCATTTTGAATTTATGCAAAACCTTAGGATTAATAGTGCCTTCAAATACGTTAATATAATTCCCCTTGTCGAATAGAATGGTTTTAATTAAACTTTACTAACCCTTTTGGTTTAATACCTGGAGCTGGCCCATAAAACAGTAAAAGTTTTAAATCAAACAATAAAAACCCTCAAAGCTGAAAGTTAAAGTGATAGCCATGGAAGTAGATAAAGGCTTTATCAGGTGTGTGTATGTATGTGTGTATATATATATATATATGACATATATATGTGACATATATATAATATATGACACATACATATAATATATGTGTGACATATATATGACATATATATATGACAAATGATAGATAATGCATAAGTAATATATATATAAATATACATATTTATCAGATATATATATAATAAATAGCAATTCTTTAGATAATATAAGGAATTATATATATTATATACTTACAGATATATAATCTTTAAGATTAATCATGGAAAAGTTAATGATTATTTAAAAGCACTTTAGTGATTTCTAGTCGTCAAACTTTACAGTAATCTTTCTTTTTTCTTTAAAGACTCACTGGTATGTCAATCATGGATGAAACAATATGTATATTTATAATTTAACCTAGAATAAAATGACCAGAACAATGCTATTTTATTAATTTTGCTGGTAATCAAATTCTACTATACAAATGCTGCTGAACTTCCCAAGTGGCACGCGATGACCTGGTTAGGAGGAAGCGACAGGCCCTCTTCTCAGCTGCCTGCCTGCTTTTCCCCTACCTACAATGATTAACTTCAATGAATGGAAGTCAAAACAAAACACCTCCGGAATTCTCTCTGCAATGCTTCACAAACTTCTTTCACCAAAGTACCCTTAATGGAAGAGAGGATTGAACATGCACCCTCAGGGATCTGCAGCAAGTGTGAAATTTCTTTGAAGTCATCTGTTTTATTTTAAAAATTTATATGGCTTTCGCAATCTATTCCATAATATATACATTTCAATGTAAAAATGATGTGCTTTCCCCCAGTATCTTTGAATTACAGAGCTCTAGGAAAATATGCTAAGTTGATATGATAGGTTTGCATCTTCAAAGAAGCAAATGATTATAGAAGTTGTACTTTAAGAAGAATAAAGATAATTATAAAATAATTTTTCCATAGATCTCACATAATTCTTTGGTTTTCTTTTCACTTCAAGGTTATTCATGTTATTTTGGTAATTCTGAGGCCTACAATTTTAGTACTGAAGTAAAGAATGCATTGCTCCAATGAACAGAAAATATCTGTATTTTATAAAACATCTTTATTTTATACAATAAATTTCTTTATTTTATAACAGTATTCAGACATAAAAATCAAACCTGATAGTTGTATCATAGATATCATTTCAATTATTCTGACTAAAAACCTACATTTATGACATAAACTCATGTAAAATAATAGAAAACAAGGAGACAGGATTTTGCAATTGTGATCTTTTGCAATTTGGATTTGCATAATCAAACAATTCAGAAAATGGCATTTGTAGGAATGCAACTGTTCTTTAAATATGTTAGAAAATATAACCATTAATTAAATGTGTCATCTATTTCCCCAAAGGTAAAGAGAATGTATTAGAGTTTGTTTTAAAAGAAAGAGATCATTTCGCAGGCAGTTTATATCAAGTGAAATGAGTTATTCAGTGCTGCCCCATTTGTACTTTCACTGGTAGAATGTGAATCTCATGCAAACAGCATGTGCTACACAGCACCTCAGGTGGCAGAATGTGAGTCAGAAAGGCCTGGAACATATGGTAAGCACAAAAGACCAGTTCACCCCACATACTAAGAAAAAGTATCTAACTATAAATAAGAGGTAAATTGTTTGACCTGTCACTATATTTTGTTTCTTCTGGCATACTCAATTTGGCAGTGCAATTTTTCTAAGGCACTAGCCACCATATATTAGAAAAGAAAAAAATGGATTCTAAATAGTGCTGTGATGATCAACAATGCAGTGGCTGAGAGAGGACAGGCAGGTGACATTTAAAGCCACGGGATACAGCACAAAACACACAGGGACAGGACTGTATTAAAGGAAACTAGCTCAAGAGTCTGTGTCGGGTACTCTCAACTGGAAACCACGTGTGCTGCACAGCTTTCTCATCAGACCCTTCAGAGCCTGAACTTCCCAGGGAAAGAAAAGGAACTGGTCAAAATGATGTGAAAAGGGAGATTGCTAAAATGCAGACAGTAGGATGGGAAGAGGACTGTTTTGCTTGTTTGTTTTGTTTGCAACAATCTTGTAAAAGTACTGATGGGAAGAATGAGCAAAATCAGAAATAATCAGAAAAGAAGAAAGAAGGAAGGAAGGAAGAAGTAGAAAGAAAGAGAGAGAAAGAAAGAAGGGAAAGAAGGGAAGGAAGGAAGAAAAAAGAGAGGAGAGGGGAGGGGAGGGGAGGGGAGGAGAGGGGAGGAGAGGAGGATGTACCAAAAGTTCAGACATAGGAAACAACTTGAACCAAACATAACACATACTATAAACCATCCTTATGATTATCCACTTCTTCCCTTCTAATACAACAATAAAAATGGCTGCAGTGCTCTGAGCAGAGTATCAATTACTACTTACACAGCTACAGATATTGGCCTAGCAGCAGCTGCACACTTGCTACGTACAAAGCACTCTGTTAGATGCTTTGTATGTGTCAATGCACTTTGATTGTTACTGTACTTGTTATTCACAGAGATAAAATCTCCAAAGTTTAAATTCCTAGCTAAGAAGCAGCGTGTGCTCTAATTTTGTCAGTATCAGTAGTGATCAAAAGCATATATTTCCCCTTAATGTTTCCATGACTACTTAAAACATACAAACAGTGGATTACCACAGTTATGCACACTTTACAGAGATATGATCGGAGCAATGAGTCCTTAGGTGACTATCACTGTGCAAACATCACAGAATAGACTTACACATGCTAAGATGGCTACACTATTGTCAGCAGGTATACTTTATGTGGGCACCATTCTCTGTACAGGGCCACTGGGCACTGAGCGCAAAGCTAGGTGGCACATGATGAAAGTTACATAAATACATATTTTGAGCAGACAGAAATACATACACATGCATGCATCTCCATGATTTGAATGTGTCTCACAAAAGCCACGTGGGTAGGACATGATGGGAAGTGTTCATGCGTGTCATGAGGGCATCCATGACATTAATCTCTTGAGTACATTAAAACTGATTATAAAGGACCACGGGCCTACAGGGGTGACCCCTTGCTTTCTTTACCAACTCTCACTCCCCCTGCATCCCTGTACAACCAGAAGCTCTCACTGCATGCAGCCCCTGATCTTAGACTCCCAGCCTACAGAACGCTAAGAAATACATCTATATTCTGAATGAATTACCTAGCGTATAGTATTCTATTACAACAGCATGAGACAGAATTAAGCCACTTGGATGTAAATATGTATACACACCAAGTATTTGGACATAATAGTAAGCATGATAGAAGCTTTATCATACACTTCATCTCAGTGATTACAAATTACTGGTTAAAAACATATTTATCATATAGAATCATATAAGATAATAGGGAACAGAGAGATAAATCTTTTGTAAATAGAAAGTGGGTCAAGAAACGGATAGTGACAGGGAAGGAAGAAGAGGATGATGTAAAATAAATTAAGACATAAACATTTACTGGCTCCCCACAATGAGTGTATCATCATGGATGGCAAACATGCACAAATAAAAATAAAAATTTCAAAAAGGAATTCATAATATAAGGAATGTAAATACTATATGCTGCAAATATATATACCACAAAAGGAAAAGATCAAGAGATAGAGGGAAGGGAAGGTAAAATCACAAAGAAGAATTAAGAAAAATAATTAAAGTCTTTAAAAATCATCAGGAAATTCACAGTATGTTACTTGAATGGATCTTTCATACAGTTCTAAAATCTTTTCAAAATAGACTATGATTGTGACATAGAAAATATTGAAAAGGAAAGAGTGTAAGTGTAAATAACGAGGGGGAAACAAATGTGGTAATAATAAAGAAAAAAGAAAACGATCGTGTATATAGGGGGTGGAGGGATGCAGGGCGGAGGAGAAAAGAGAAAAAATGAGAATCGAGTCATGTCATATTCTGGTACAAACTCTTAATGGTGAATGTGATTATGATGTGTATTCATAATGTAACAATGAAGATAAATTTGAAAAAGATAAAAAAATAGACTATGATACGGAAATTAAAATTTGGAAAACAACCTGATAAAAAGCAATCAAACAGTAATAATACCAACAAAATGACCTAAATTCAGAAGTGCTCTGATTTGCAGCTTTTAATGTACTGTAAATTACATACTATCCCAAGTGTTCCTCTTATTCTACTTTGTTTATGTGCTCGTGAATGTGCCTCTAGTCACAAAGGCATGTTTTTATATCTAAGGACCGTTACAGAAGTTCCTTAGAGGGCCGGGGAGTTAGCGCTGTGGTTCCGGCATCTGCCTTGCAAGCATAAGGCCCCTGGTTCCATCCCAGGTAACCACATACAATACTGGGCATGGAGACTCACGCCCAGCAGCAACCAGTACCACATACCACAGTGCCGGGTGTGGTGGCTCACGCCTGTAATCCCAGCACTCGGGAGGCAGAGGCAGGAGGATTGCTGTGATGTGAGTTTGAGGCTGAGCTCAGGGCCAGCCTGAACCACAAAGTGAGACCCTGTCTCAAAAAACCTAAAAAAAAAAAAAAAAAAAAAAAAAGTTCCTTAGAAAGCCACTGCCAGACAGCTGCTGGTATAGTGAGTACAATTTCTGGTCATGTTATAATGTTTTCTTAAAAATACAGAGCATTTTAGAGTCAGAGTGTGTCTCCTAATATTATATTCCTTGTAGTACAAGATGAGACACACTGAGTGAAATGAGATGCATATATTATGGATCTGGCTGACAATTCCATGTCAGCAGAGCCAATACCACACAACATTATACAAATACTCTTCATGGACTCACTTTGTTATTTCAAAGGATACTAACGGGTTTATATAATTTGTAATAAACTTGGGAAATACATGCTTTTGAGTATTGAGGTAAATTTTCAAAAAGGATTGATGACATACTTTTCATAACTAAAAGAGAAAGTACAATTCTCTACATGTATGATCTCACCTTCAAAGAATGCTTCCTTATTGTGCATTTTTATCCTTCTGTTAATTGATTAGGAAAGTAAATAGTACCAACGAGGCTCATTACCTCAAAGTAAAATCTCTGAGGGATTTGTACCTACCTCCACTCTCCGGCTTCTCACTGGTGCTAACCATTGCCCACTCTGCCCCTTCAGTGGTGCTGTACCGCCCACCATATCAAGGGCCGTTGGCAACCCGCCACCACTGCAGTCTGTCTGAGGCCTACCTTAGTGTTTCCACCTCCACGTCAACTACTTCTTTCACTTGTCCTAAGACATTCCGTTACCATCCTTGCTCATGTTTTGTGCCAGACCCTTCTCCAAGCCTGGGAAATTCCATATCTATAGCATGAAAACTTCTACCCATTCAACAGTACCTTCTTCCTCATCTAAACTAAAGAACAGTTCATTCATAATAT
>PVIR01028414.1:8047-22106 GCA_004026965.1 Petromus typicus | reverse complement strand
CAGGAATGATAAAACAGAACAATTTAGGAAGCAAAGGGACTATAGAAAGACAAAGATGCAGATAACGTCTTTCAGGAAAAGACAAGTGTTTCTTCACCAAGTGCTGACCGCTTGCCTCACAAAGAAACCTCTGACCCCTAGGAAATGGAATGACAAGTGTCTCCTTTCTGTTTCGGTTTTCTTTGCACCTTATTCTGTTGATCTTTAGCAGTACAGCCCTCAACTGACCCAAAACTTTTCTGTATAAAAAGAGAGCACACTTTAGTAAACTTTGCAGCAGCATCACAACCTCTCTTGTGTTCGTGTGTTGTTTGCCATCGCCGACTCCGTCCATTCCTGACTTCAGTGCTCCCTGGCCCTGCACCGCGAGCAGTTCGCGGCAATAAAGAAGACAAAGAAGTTCCCCAATGAGAATGAAAACTGTTTCCACAATCAACACAGTGGAAGCCATCTTTGTATCACTTCAGAGGGAAAAAAAAACAGTAAAGAGGTTGCAAAACTAATAGATAGTGAACCAAAGTGGTGCAAAATCAGAAGAAAGTATCACATGCCTGAGTTTTTCAGCTCAAGGTTTCTTCAATCTATGGAGGTTTAATCTACTTCCTAATTCTGAGTGTTTTCGTTTAGATCTTAAATGATCCCCTCATGCCTACTGTATTTAGAAGTGGTTTTTTAAAGGTCATTACATTATGAGGTTGGTATAATTATTGGTGAATTTATCCACTGATGAGTTCATATTTGAACGTGTTGTTGGGAGGTAAGGCCTTCTTGGAAGACACGAGTCACTGGAGAGTAACTTGGAAGGATTTACACCAGCTCATTCTTTCTGTTTTCTGGATGCCAGGAGACAAGCAGCTTTCCTCTGCCACATTCTTCCATCAGATTCTTTCTTTCTTGTAGCCAGCAAACTGAACCCTCTGAAACCATGAACCAAAATAGGTATCTCTTCCTTTAAGTTTTGCATGTTTGGTATGTTTTTGGAGTGATAGAAAAATGATTAACATAATTAGTAATTCTAATGTCTTCATTAAAACTCCTTTGAAGTTCAGTAATAACTAGAACCAATTGTTTGCTCTCCCATACTAAACAATTTTGGAATGAAAAGTATTTTTTCTGCGTCTACAATAATTAATACAAGAATAAAATTGTACAGCTTTTCTACAAAGAATTAGTTGCCTAGAAAATAATTCCAAGACAAAACTAAGAGTTTACTCTTAGAGACTAGCAGTTTGCCCATCTTTACATACCTTGGCGACTTTGCTCATGCCCATCAATCTAAAGCTCTGCATAATTCTATCCAGAACAAACTGAACATTGGTTTTAGGACTGGACAATTCTATACTTTGAAAAACCTTTTTTCAAACCATCTTTTCTGGTTGCCTAAGACCCCGCTGATCTATCTTCCCTTGAATTCTCACTTGAAGATAGCAGCAAGTCTCTGACAAGGTGGTGTGGTTATCTTAACTGTCAACTTGTTTGGTTTGAGAGACTCCCAGGAGGCTGATGAAGCACACCTAACTGTTCTAGATGAGTCCTGAAGATATGACCTTGGTGACAGTACTGGGTCCCTGACCCTTTCTTTTATGATTGATTTCCTGTTCTCTGTATTTAAGCATTCATTAGTTGATCAGATTTGCTTTGATATTCCTTTCTACCATGTTTCTTAGGGATTGAAACCTATAAAACATTAAGCAAAAATAAAAGATTTGTCCTTTAAATTGTATATACCAAGTATTTTATTCTACCAAGAGAAAGTCAATACAGCCAAATCTCTTTTGGGGGTAAACTTTATTATGTTTGTTCAATTTTAGGGATTAAAAGAGTCAGCAGTATCAGTCTATATTCCTTTCAAAATGGAACTTCTTCTTTACTATTGCTTTCTACTCTTCTACTTTCAAACTTTTAACATAGTGGAGAGCACCTTGTCCCTAAACCCTTTCCTGAACAAATAATCTCTTTCTTTCCAAACTTTCCAGGTACACCTTTCTGTGTAACATTTTGAATTATTTTTTGGCACAGATCTGCTCATTATAGACTTGTTCAAGATGTCTCTGTGCCTTCTGTTACTCAAATCCCATTTACACTCTTCCACAAAGGTGAAATACACATATGTGTGTGTATTTGCATGTATATATATATATATATATATATATATATATATATATATATATGTGTGTGTGTGTGTGTGTGTGTGTGTGTGTGTGTGTATTTGCATATATCCAGTGGTCTCTAATACCTTTCAATCTCACATTCTCCTCTTCTTCATATATTCTGCATGCCTATCTAAAAAGCAAAACGTGACCTATTGGACTCACCTTTACGAAAGCACATGTGTTTCCTTAAATTGTTCTGGCCATATGGACATTTACTCTCTCTACTAAAGCCTTATCAGAACCCTACTATAACTCTTCTGCAAATAACATCAGACAGTATTGTGGCACTCTTTTAAAATTATTGGATTGAATCATCTTCTGTATCACAGAATATGGAGGAAAACTAAAGGCCTAGAATATGCACAGTAGAAAACTACATAAAGATGGTTAATGGAGAGTAGAATGTAGAACTTACAGTTAAAATTTGCTTATTTGGTGGAGAGGATAAAGATTTTGATATTGTGGAGTTAAGTGACAGCCATTCTACATTTGATCTGTGGATCAGCAGATCAGCTGATGGAAAGAAGCTGAATGATCATATTGTCTTACTCATTTGACCTTGTCTTTATTTTATGGAAAGTCTTGGCTTGGAAGTGGAGGAATCTAACAGTGTGGCATTGACAGTGGTGATAATTGCACAGCCTCTGCCAGCCTTCCCTGCTCCCTAGGAGGAAAACTGATATTCAAACGGGTCATGCTGTGAAGACAGGTAGAGCAACAACAGTTACACAGTTCTATTTTGGAGCTCTAAAATGGTGTGTTAGTCAGTGTTCTGTCACTGTGATGAAATACTGGAGATAAACAGCTTATAATGTATAACATTGATTTAGGATTAGAGCTGTAATTTGAGGCCATGGGCAGCTGGCCCCATTATTTGGGGGCTATGATTGGGCACAGAATAATTGTAGCAGGGAGACAATAAAAGACTCAAAGATGATGAACCATGAGCCCTCCACAGGGGTCCTTGGCTTAGCTCCCATTTGTACAGATTTAGGTCACACTTCCTAGCCTAACCAGAGGCTGTGCTGAGCAGAAAATTTCTCAGTGATACTGACCCGGGGGGGGGGAAGGAATGTGAGAGACATTCTGACAAAAGAAATCCACAAATGGGACAGGTTGCCAGAGAAAATAGGAATGAGAAAGATACTCCATAGGATGCACTGATGACCAAGGCCAGGACACCTCAAGGCACAGTAAACAAAGCCTTCATGCCCTGGGTGTTTTAAGTTGCAATTATTGGCATTTGCTAGAATCCACAAGCTCTATGCACTGAACTCCTGTAAAAACCACTTCTAGGCCAGACTTTCCTATTATTAACCCACAAGTTAACTTCAACTTGGCTGAGTGTAGTTATTTTGGGGGTACAAAACTCCTAGACAAAGAGTCTCTTTTAAACCCAAGCAGACCCCTTTCCAGGTTCATTTGCTGGCAGATTTTTGCTTTCACTTTACAGTAAATGCAGTCTGCTACTGTTGCTCTACAATAAATACTTTTTATCAGTCCTCTTTTGACTCTCCACTTTATAGTTCTTTCTGGGCTGAAAGAAGGATCCACTGGCCAGAGGGTAACAATAATGATAGGGAGCATGTGGTAGAACAGTGTTGTTCAGAGCTTGATGACCAAGAAGAGAGAGACTGGAAGAGGCCAGCATCCTACTGTTCTACTCAAGGTCATGACCTTGGCAAACTAAAATATTCCTAGTAGGCCACGCCTCTTAAGAGTTTCACCACTACTAAGGATGCCACAGGTTGAAGAGGAAGCCTCCAACACATGGCTTTTGAGGACTATTGAAATGAGGACAGTGGGAAGTAGGTTGAGAGCAGCCCCACAAAAGATCTTAGTTTTTATTTCCTTCTAGCACAGTAACTGTCACACTATTCAGAAAATGCTTACTGAGTGCAAAATTCCCAGGGAATCAGGGGATATTTTAGGTTACAATATTTCATATCACAGACACCACGCTTATGTGTTTTACTTGTAGATTGTCATACAGGATTAACTGCTTAATAAAAGTTTCCATGATGATCAAGCTGAATGTATGTTACTGTCAGAGTTTTATTCACATATGGCCATTCAATATTATTTATAAAGGGGCTGTGATATTCTGTAATTTCTGGAGACAGGTTTTGCATATCAATGCAAAATAGAGTTATTCATTAACAATTTATCAGAAGAAGTTTCATTCTGATATAATAAATAAATTATTAATCTATTCCTTTAAGAAAAATAGTTCTGAACAGAAGTTACTTTCTTCCTCCTTTCCTGCCTGGGTTTTAGGTTAGTACAATATTTGCAAAAGGAACAGATGCCACATATTTAATTTTATATACAAGTCAGAGTATTCCTTTTCACATCATGTTAATTCAATATATATATATAAATTTACATATATATGTGTGTGTGTGTATATATATATATATATATATATATATATATATATATATATATATATATAAAATGGCACATCCAATTAAAAAATTAATATGAAGAATACGCCTAAATTGGAAAAAAGATATATATTCTGGCCTTCAGAAACAAAGATGCCAAGCAAAGATCATTTGAAGTGAGTTATAATAATACCAGGAAGATTGAATATAGAAAAGCTGTCCTTACTATGAAAGAGAACAGTGGTGAACCAATTTTTAGGAACGAATGATAAAATACATCTATGGTTCCAATTTATGAGTCATTTCATATGCAACCTGCATTAATAGAAAGGGTATCACCAATTTCCCTTATCTCTTCTGTCTCTGGTTTACAGGAGAGTTTGTGCTACAGAGAAGGCTCTCAACACTCAGTTGTTTTTACATTGAAAAATAAAGCACAGTAGGGTAGGGATCCTTTAAAAATGAAGGAGTATGTTTAGTGAGAAAGAGAAAATTGACATGCTTGACATGTCCTAGAGATACTTATGATTAAATATCAAATGGTTAGAAGAGTATTTCTGATATCATCCTCTATCCATCCACAGGGAAGTGTGCTTGCTCTCAGCTAAGTGCTTTAGCTTTCTCTAAAGATTCAGCACTGATAGGACTTGGTCCTCTCCCTTGAGCAGATCTTAAGCTAAGAGAGAGAAGAAGAAAAAATTGGAGCAACAATGGTCAGAAAATGCTGCCAGAATGATTTTTGTTGCAAACTTTCCCATCCAGTCTTCTGTTGCTAAAAAACACATTGTTGGCTTTCTAGGGCATGAAAAACAGAAGATGGACTCCTTAGCAGAGGTATTCATGCTCCAACACCATGTTTAGTGGTGATTCCATTTGCTTCTGAGTGTTCAAATATACTTTTCTCTGGACACATCATGTTCCATACCAAGCTCACAAACCCCCAACGACTGACAATTCAGTGCTTGTCAAGAATAGTTTGCAGTTCCAATTAGCCTTTCTGGTATCTTTCTCTGACAAAGGAACAACTAAATATAGAGGTCAATATTGATACTATATATTCAATCCAGATAAGCAATCCAAGAATTAGCTAGACATAGAATCAGACCGGGAACATTAAGTTTGTGCTGATCAGGAGAAAAAACAGAGGTGGAACAAAATTGATGTGAAATCTCACCAGAGGCCCAGGGACTGAGTTTAGCAGTAGGGGGCTCGGGAAACGGCGACTGCACCACCGAAACAGTTTCATCGAAACTGCGCCAGGGTTGGAACTTACTGGCTTCCAGGCCCATGCCAGAAGAGTACCCAGGGACTGAACTTAGCAGCAGGCAGCTTGGGAAATGGCGACTGCGCAACCAAATCTGTGCCAGGGTTGGAGCTTACTGGCCTCGAGGCTGACACCAGAAGAGTGCCCGGGGACTGAGTTTAGTAGTGGGTGGCTCAGGAAACGGTGACTGAGCCACCAAATCTACATCACCGAATCTGTGCGGGGGTTGGAGCTTACTGGCCTCCAGGCCCATGCTGGCAGAGCATCCAGGGACTGAGGTTAGCAGGTCAGAGTATGATTTTCTCCATGGCAACTATAGAAGCACATAAAGTCACCTTGTATTGGTGAGTAAGTGAGCCACTTGGAACATCAGCCCCTACCATTGCAGATGCACAGGGCCTACAGCCTACTAGCCTCCAGGGCAACTACACAAGTGAGCCCAGAGACTCTGTATTGGTGAGCAGGCGGGCCCATTGGAAACTCAGGGAGTGCCATTGTAGCAGTGCAGGAGCCAGAGCCTTCTTGCCTCTAAAGCAGATGAGAGAAGGTGTTCTGAATGTATTGATTGAGTGCCTCATATGATGTGCCAGAACTAGGGCTTTTTCTTTAGGTTCAAATACAGACTGTAAAGAACAACCCAGGAAACACTGCTATTTTAAGGTTCCTAACTATTAGGAGGAAAGAGAGTTGAAACAAACAGCACCAGAAAACAAGGTGGATCAGAGATGAGGAAACACTCAAAGTCTCAGATTCAAAGATCAGCACATCAAGGTAACACACGTGGAAGGGAAATAGAGAAGTTTGAAGGCCATTCTCCAGGGTCTCCGCAAATGGTAACCAAAACAGATCTAGTAAAATGCAAATCAGGACTTATCTCTGAGATGAAACAACAGATATTGGACACTTTCAACACGATGATTAATAAAGCTAAAGAGGAAATCATGGAGTTGATAGAATCCAAGATAGTAAAAGCAATTGAACCTTTTAAACATCTACAAGCAGAAGCCCAGGAATTTAAGAAACAAAATGCAACTTTGTGCAATAGAATGAACTTGGCAGAAGACCGAATTTCAGACCTAGAAGACAGGATCTCAACCAATGAACTGGAAAGGCATAATCTATGGAAAAAAGCAAGCGATAATGAAAAGTCAATGCAACAGCTCCTAGGTGATTCAAAGAAGAATAACATAAGATTGATTGGAGTCACTGAGGAAGCAGGAGACGATCCTAAATACATCAAAGAGCTATTCAGAGATAATGACACAAAACTGAACAGAAAAAGGTAAAGAATTGGACATACAAATATATGAAGCATACAGAATGCCACACAAACGTGACATGAAAAAATCTACACCTAGGCATATAATCATAAAAGTCCCAGATATCCAAAAAAACAATGAAATACTGAAAGCAGTCAGAGAAAAGAAATTAGTTACATTTGAAGGGAAGCCCATCAGGATCACAGTGGACTTCTCAACTCAAACAATCAACGCAAGAAGAGCCTGGAGTGAAGTCTTCCAAGCCCTAAAGGAAAACAACTTCCAACCCAGACTGATGTACCCTGCAAAACTATCCTTCAAAATTGATGGGGAAATAAAATAATTTCATGACAAAGAATACCTGAAAAACTTCACAAATACGAAACCTGTGCTCCAAAACATTGTAAGACTATCTTGGAGAAAAATAAGGAAAGTTACAAATCCATGAGACCTAACCGAGTCAACCCATGGGGCCGAAGAAGAAACTGATGGGAAAAGGGCAAAAGTAGAATAACACAGCCAAGAACAGGAAACATGGCAGTAGTAAATTTACCTGTTTCAGTCATAACCATTAATGTCAATGGACTCAACTCGCCAATTAAGAGATACAGACTGGCAGAGTGGATCAAAAAGCAAGATCTTACAATATGTTGCATACAAGAAACACACCTAATTCAGAAAGAAACCCATGGACTGAAAGTGAAGGGATGGAAAACAATACTCCATGTGAGAGGAAATAGCAAGAAAGCAGGAGTGGCAATTTTATTTGCAGACAGAATAGACATCAAGGCAAAACTGATAAAGAGAGATAAAGATGGACACTATCTTTTAGTTCAGGGAAAAATCCAAGAGACAGAAATCAGAATCTTAAATATATATGCTCCAAATTCTAATGCACACAACTATATAAAACAAACATTAAAGGACTTGAAAACCCAGATAAAGTCCAATACAATAATAGTAGGGGACCTCAATACCCCACCGCCACAAAGAGACAGATCGACTGGACCAAAAGTAAATAAGGAAATTCGTGAGCTCAACCAGTCCCTTCAGCAAATGGCCTTAATAGATGCCTACAGAGTATTTCACCCCACAAAGTCATAATTTACATTCGCCTCAGCTGCTCATGGATTATTCTCCAAAATAGACCACATGCTCATTCATAGAACAGGTTTAAGCAAATATAAAGGGATTGAAGTTATCCCTTGTATACTGTCAGACCATGGTGTCCTGAAATTCGAACTGAATAGCAAAGAAAAGCCCAGGATCTTCACAAACACATGGAAACTGAAAAAAACTCTGCTGACCAACCAATGGGTCACAGAAGAAATTGAGCAGTTCTTACATCTAACGATAACCCCAGTACAACATAGAGAAATTTATGGGACACAATGAAAGCAGTTCTATGAGAAAAATTCATAGCAGTGAAAGCCAACAGCCAGAAAACGGAACAAGCTCAAATAAACAATTTAATGCTGAACCTCAAGTGACTAGAAAGAGAGGACCAAAACAAACCCAAAGCTCACAATAGGCAAGAAATTATAAGGATCAGGGCAGAAATTAATGCAATAGAAACAAAGAGAACGGGTCAAAAAAATCAATGAATCTAAAACTTGGTTTTTTGAAAGGATAAACAACATTGAGAGACCCTTAGCCAACCTCATTAAACAAAGGAAGGAAAAGGCTTATATCTAAGCTATTAGGAATGAGAATGTAGAAATTACTACCGACCAAGAGGAAGTTCAGAGGATAATAAACACCTACTTTGAAATTTTATACTTCAATAAAATGGAAAATGTAGAAGAAATGGATAGATTTCTAGACACACATGAACTCCCAAAGCTGAATAAAGAAGATATAGAAATGTTAAATGCTCCAGTAACAATCCGTGAAATTGAAAATGTAATTCAAAACTTGCTAACAAAGAAAAGCCCTGGACCTGATAGTTTTACTGCTGAATTCTATAAAACTTTTAAAGAAGAGTTAGTGCCTCTACTTTGAAACTCTTCAATGAAATTGAAAGGGAAGCAGTACTCCCAAACTCATTCCTAGAAGGAATCATTACCCTGATTCCAAAAGCAGAGAAAGACCCCACCAAAAAGGTGAACTACACGCCAATATCTCTAATGAACGTCAATGTAAAAGTCCTCAATAATATCCTGGCAAATAGAATACAGAGAATTATCAAAAAGATTATACACCCTGACCAAGTTGGATTCATCCCAGGGATGCAAGAATGGTTCAACATACTTAAATCAGTACATGTTTTACACTATATTAACAGGCTTTAGGACAAAAATCGTATGGTCATCTCAACTGATGCAGAAAAAGTGTTTGACAAAATACAACCCCCATTTCTGTTCAAAACCTACAGAAGATTGGAATAGATGGTCTGTATCTCAAATTAATTAAATCTATCTTCAGCTATGAGCCAGTATCATACTAAATGGTCAGAAATTGAAACCTTTCACATTAAGATCAGGAACAAGACAAGGATGTCCTGTCTCACCACCTCTGTTCAATATAGTTCTGGAAATAATAGCCATAGCAATTAGGCAAGAGAAAGAAATAAAAGCAATAAAGATTGGAAAAGAAGAAATTAAATTGTCATTATTTGCTGATGGCATGATACTCTATCTAGAGGATCCTAAAAACTCAATTTAATAACTGCTCGACCTAATCGTCAATTTTAGCCAAGTAGCTGGTTACAAGGTCAATGTTCAAAAATCAATAGCCTTCATATACATAAACAGTAGACCCACTGAGATATAAATTGGAGAGTCAGTCCCTTTCACAATAGCACCTCAAAAAATAAAACACTTAGATATCAATCTAACAAAGGAGGTGAAAGACCTCTATTCTCAAAACTGTAGCACTCTGAAAAAGGAGATAGAAAATGATATCAAAAAATGGAAAGACATACCTTGCTCCTGGGGTAGAAAGAACCAATTTGTCAAAATGGCTATAATCCCAAAACTACTCTACACATTCAACGCAATCCCGATTGAAATCCCAACAGCATATTTTAAAAACCTAGAGAAAAAAATCCAAACTTTCATCTGGAGCCACAAAAGACCTAGGATAGCCAAAGCAATTCTAAGAAACAGTGACATGGTGGGGGGTATTACAACTCCATACATGAAACTATACTATAAAGCCACTGTGATAAAAACTTCATGGTACTGGCAAAGTAACAGGCCCGAGGATCAATGGAGTAGACTAGAAGATCCAGAAACTACTCCAGATACATTGAGTTACCTCATCTTTGACAAAGGAGCCAAAAATCCTCGATGGAGGGAAGATAGCCTCTTTAACAAAAGGAGCTGGAAAAACTAAGCTTTAGCTTGCCAAGACTAAAACTACATCTAACTTTTTCACCATGTATCAAGCTAAAATCAAAGTGGATAAGAGACCTAAATATTAAAACAGACACTCTAAACCTGTTGCAAAACAGGTTAGGTAAAACTCTCAGACATTGGCTAAGGGAAAGACTTCATGAACAAAACTTCTATAGCACAGGAATTGGCTGAAGAAGTCAACAAATGGGACCTCATCCTTTTAAAAAGCTTCTGCACAGCAAAGGATACCACAAACAGTGCAAAAAGGCAACCAACGATGTGGGAAAGAAATCTTTACCAGCTGTTTCTTAGACAAAAGGCTACTATCTAATAATATATAAGGAGCTCAAAAATCAGCCCACCCAAATTTAATGACCCAGTTCAAAAATGGGCATCTGAAATGAACAGATATTTTTCAGAGGAAGAAGTAAGAGCAGCTAAGAAGCATATGAAGAAATGCTCAACATCATTAGTCTTCCGAGAGATGCAGATTAAAACAACATTGAGATTTCATCTCCCTCCATATAGAATGGCTGCCATTTCAGATTCAGCCAACAGCAAATGTTGGCGAGGCTGTGGAGAAGAAGCAACCCTTCTTCACTGTTGGTGGGACTGTAGACTCACACAACCCCTGTGGAGATCAGTTTGGAGATTCCTCAAAAAGCTAAGATTGGAGGTCCCATTTGACCCAGCCATTGCCCTGCTATGTATATACACATAAGAATTAAAAGACTCATATCCCAGTGACATATGTGCACTCATGTTTATAGCAGCCCAATTTGTGATTGCTACATCTTGGAAACAACCCAAGTGTCCATCAACTGGAGACTGGATAAAAAAGTTCTGGTTCTTCTACAAAATGAGTATTACTCTGCCATAAAAAATGATGATTTTGAATCATTTATACTTAAATGGACATACCTTGAGGATATCCTCATAAGTTAAATAAATAGGTAACAGGTACATATCGCATCTTTTCTCTGGTATGAGAAAATGAAGATGTAAATGAGTCCTAGAATTGTATGTTATATATTGTGAAAAGGAAAATGCTCAATGTAAAATAGGGTGAAGGGGGATAAATAATGAAATTATAACAAAAAAGTAAGGAAACAAATTTTATGTATATGGGGGGGGCAGTAGGGTGGGTAAGACTATTGGAAAAAATGAGAATTAAGTTGTGTCTTATACCGGTACAAATCCCCATTATGCAGTGCAATCATGATGCATATATGTAATGTACCAATAAAGATTTAAAAATTTTAGAAAAAAGAAATCTGACCAGAGTTAGTTGTGAAAGTAAAAGGTAATGGAAAAATATAGAGATATTTTTAATATCTTATTTTAATATTTTATTGTCTTGATTAGATTTTGAAGGTGAAAGTTAAAAAAATTAATGTAGCCATATGTATCACTTTTGATACAGTTGAGAATAATGAAAATGGAAGACTCAGAAGAAGTTGCTGAATTCAGAATCAGCACAGTAGAAGAAAACTTCCAGACAAAAATGGCTTCTGAAGTTTTAACATTGGCCTTCAGGCATGAGGAAAGCATAAAGATAGAAATGATGGTTCAAGTTTGGCAGTTCATGTAATCATAGCATTTCAGCAGGCTGTATATCCACTAAATATCCTTCTTGTTATCGGACTGTCTGTTCCACAAATAAGGACATGGTTTGAAAAGTTTGTTTCTGTAGCTCACACATGGCAATGGTGTTAAGTACATAGTGATGGATTAATTAACAATGAGAGAAGAAGCATTTCCTGTCAGAGGAACTGTGATACTGCTTGCAGTGGATGCTTTTTGATGTGTTATTCCTTTATTCTGTCCTGCATAAATTAGTGTCCTAGAGAAAATAAGAAACATTCACAATAAACTCTAGAAAGCTAGGGAAAAGGAGATATGCTGGAACTACAGACACATGGGCCAGAAAGTGGAACTTGCTTCTGGTGTTAGAAAGGCTAGGAGGAGAAACAGTGAGAGGTAAATGCTTTGAGTTTGTCTGGCCACTCCCCCGTGTATTATAATTTAGATCTGAAACTGTCTCTTGGGATTGCTTGGATCATAGAGACACTATTCATCTGTGGATTCATCCACTCAGCATTCAGGGTTTGAATGTTCTGACAGGAGATTGGGCCTGGCTGAAAGTGTGTGGCTGGGGGCCTGACTGACAAAGATAGATTCTTGTCCACTGACCGCACTTTCTCTTTTGCTTCCTGACTGCCATGGCTTCAGCAGATTTTCTCTGCCATGTCCTGTGCCTCTGCCTTGGAACCATCAGACTGTGGACCCAACCTCTGAGCCAAAATAACCTTCTCTTCACATAAGCTGTGGATGTTGGGGATATTGGTCGGATGAGAGGGAAGGTGTTACCTTAAGCTGGAGTGAATCTTTTTTTAGTTTCTCTCCATGGTTCATGCATTTGATTCAGATAGTGACTCTGTTTAGCTAGTTTGAAGTGAGTTTGTTTGGTCTTCATAGACTTTACTGCCCTGGGGACTTTTAGGGCAGAAGGAAGATGAGATCAAGGAGCAGGACTGGAGTGACCACTGGCCCGAGCTCAGTGGATGGCAGGCTGTGTTACCACCATAGTCCTCATTTTCAGTCCACCCTCTTTGCTTCTTGAGAGCCTCCTGACCCCTCTCCTGTGGGTCCCACCCACGGGGTACTGCCCAGCAACAAGGGTCAGTACTGGGTGAATGTTTCCACATTAGTGCTTCTTCTCTTACCACTTTGAAGTCATTCACTTTATGAAAGCTCTTTTCTCATTCACTTTACTATCATATATTTTCCCTCAACAGTATCACTATTTCATTAGAAAACCAGTTATAATAAAGTAATGGCAAGAACAGAGGCACAGATAAACATATGTTAAAAGAAAAACACATATTTGCTATAGAGGCCTAATTATACTTTGTAAATTATACTTTGTAAATTATATTTTATTAAAATACATAATACATTGCAACTTAATACTTCCAATAATTAAGATTTTAATTTTCAAGTGATGGAGAATTGAGAATATGGGAGGGGAACCTGTCGGCGACTGTTCGCGGTGTAGGGTCTGGGATCGCCGAAGACAGGAATGAACGGAGTCGGAATGGACAGACAACACACGAACACAAGAGAGGTTGTGATGCTGCTGTAAATTTACTAGGCCTTTTGTGCTCTTTTTATACATGATTTTTCGGCTTTGCAAAATAAGGGTGATTGTTACAGGTTGACAAAAGTTCAAGGAAAAAACAAGAACAGAAACAGAGCAGTGATTAATCATTTTGACATTGTGTAAGGTCGTGTGAGACAGTGATGATTTTCCCATGACCGTAAAAATCCTTGTAGATCAGTGTGTTTTGTACACAACTTTTCTAAGGAAATGGATCTTTGCTATTTCTATAACCTTGTTCCCGTAGATTTTATGTAAACATTAATTTATTTTTTTTGTACTTGTTGATGTATTTTTGTCAGGTGGCCATGTTATTTTTATTTCAGCTGAGACTATTATGTCTAATAAGGTGTTTTCTGCTTATGTTATTTTTGCTTGGTGAGAAAGCACAGAACAGTTCACAGGGAAAAACAGAATAGTTTAGAAGGGAGAAAGCGGCTTGTTTTTACATACTGCTGGGCTAACTGCGCGCCTCCTGGCGAAGCATACTCAACTCAG
>PVIR01028413.1:0-22017 GCA_004026965.1 Petromus typicus | reverse complement strand
TGAATTTATTTTGAAAATATTATTTTAAATTAAACTTTATAATTGATGAATCAATCATAATAAAATGTTTTGAAGCCTACAATACTAGTAAGAGTAAAGTATTGAATCCATACATGTATGAATGAGCTTATACATTTAAAGACCATTGTTATTCCCACTGTCACTTTCTCAGAGTTCATCTTCCAGTTTCCCACGGCTAAAAGTAAAGCACAAATTGACAAATGAGATTAAGCTATAAGCTTATTTTATGAAAATCTCAGGAGAAACATCAACAAATTAAGGAGACATCCTACACACTGGGAAAAAGTATTTGAACCTTGTATATAATGAAGAGATGTGCAGAATTTATAAGGAAGTCTGAATCTCACTAGAAAAAATAAGAACAAAAATAACTTGATTTTATAAATAATAATATAGATAATTTCAAAAAAAGACATATAGTCTATAGTTATATGAAAAAAATGTTAAATATCACCAAGGAAATGCAAGTCAAAGACAATATTGCCTCACCACAGTGAGGTTATTATTGAAACATTCAAAAGATAGAAAGCGATGGTGCAATTGTGGAGACAAATTAACCCTTAACAATTTTTGATGAAAATAAAAGTGGCACACAATGTGGAAAAAATTATGGAGGTTCCCAAAGAGTGAAAAGGAAGTCTACTAGAGGATGCTATTAGAGGATACTGTCATCCACCTACTGGGTGTTTCCATAAAGAAATGGGATCCAGAAGTGAACAAGATGCTATTCTCCTCTACTCATATGGCCCAGAAACAACCTAAGTTTCCATCTGCAGAGAAAAGGAGAAAGAAAATGATACATAGCTACATAATAGAATAAAATTAGGAAGTAAAAGGAATGAAATCTTATTTATAAAAATAAAGTTAGGACTGAGAAAAATTATGTGAAGTGAAAGAATCCAGTCTGAGAAAGACAAATATTACATGAACTCCTTCTCTATCAAAAATTTAAAATATTGAACTTAGCAAAATTGTGAATAATATGTTGGGTACTAGAGCCTGAAGAGAATTGGCCAAGGAAGTAGTGGAGGAAGTTGGATCAACAGTGCTGAGCTATTTATAAACCAGAAGTTCTCATTTGTGACTGCACACTACAGTGACTAGACAACACTAATTGATTAACATTTCACAACGCTAGCAGCAAAGATTTTGAAAGTTTTTAACCTACAGAATTGATAAAAATTTATATATATAAAATATATATTTTATAATTTATATTTATAATAAAATATTATAAAATATTTATAAGTATTTTATATTTAAAATATTAAATTTATATATATAAAGTAGTACTGCATTAATGAATCAAAACAGTACTACCTTAATATGTATATTTTTCATATTTAAAAAATAATTTTTAAAGAAGAACCTAGAATTATTTTGTACTACAGACCCAACTGCATTTTCTTCCTCCTACTCTGTTTATCACTGTCTTTGTTTTTCTTTCTCTTCCTACTTCCATTTGGTTTATTTTTTCTCAATTTGACTAAGCCTTCCCAATATGATGAAATATATGGGTGATGGTATCATCCGAGATCAACATTAGCATCTTAAATTCTCCAAAGTATATGAGTCATTTCTAACTTTTGAATTCAAATTAATTAGTGATTTATATGCTTTAGATTAGATACTTGATGCCAAACCCAGCAGTGATCAGGGCATCAATTGGTTACCCAGGCATAAAGTTCAATCATGAGGGTCCAATTTTCCTTCTTCATTTACTGGATGTGAGGTACTTGTAGTATTTGGTGATGTCATTTCTTTCAATTATCTCATTTTAAATGGAGAATAGGTAGCAACTGAGATATTAGGTATTTACAATTTCATTTTGAACTTTTTCTGTTCAAAGTCACAGTCATATATGTATTAACAACTTATTTTTGCAACCAAATATACATATGAAAGAACAGGGGCACAAAATACTTCAGTTAGTAAGTAATTTCAAAAAATTCCCATAGGTAAATGGTGCTAAGTCAGCTTTCAGACTCACAAATATGATTTTTTTAAATCATCAATCATGCCATCAAGCAGTTAACGTAGTGCCAGCCAACATTTCTACATCGTCATCATCGTCGTCATCCTCCTCATCATCATCATCTTCTTCATCATGGTCATCATCATCTGTCATGACCTCTCCCTACAGCTTTAGAGACACGGGTCAAGTATAGCAGTAAAGGAAATGCTGACTGGCACACATTATTACAGATGACGTTATGTTACAGGTCAATTGGCTTCTCCCAGCATAATTATTCAACCTAATCTCCATATATGTCACTTGATATGATATCAGTATGTAATATGAAATGCACTCCCAAATTAAAAAAAAATAAGAACCTTGATATTTTCTGATTCTTTCACAAAATGGGAAGTGTCATCTATTCAGCATTCTAGGATTATTTGTAGTCCTGTGAACAGTGAGATAATTGGTACATCTACACACAAACAATGTTGAACTCTGAAATATAAGGAATTGACAACCGATATTCAAAAAATCTGAAATGGAAAAGTAATCTCTCGTGGGTAATAATTGAGAAGTGCCCTGCAATTTGTAGATCAGTGATGCTACAGGAACAAGTGAACAGCCAATGTATTTCAAAAGACAGTCTTTATCTCACTTCGACAAAATAGAACACTGCTTTTGCTGACCATGCTGGTTACCATGGTTTCTTTCCTCTGGGAAAATTCCTTATGGCTGTTGACCTTGCTGATCACTCTTGCAGGAAAATTTGGATATTTCCTAAGAAATTTTCTAACTTGATGCCCACTTCTTATGCAGTGTAGGCATTTGAAGACAAAAATCGAGCTGAATTTGATGGATTCAAGGATTTAGGCAGGACTGAGAGTCCTATAGGCCTTTACACGTAAGAGTAAGAAATGTACCTTTGTTTTTCCATGCAAAGCTAGTGGATTTTGGCCTAACATATTTAGAGAAGATCACTCTGTCTGATGACTCAGAAGTAAGCCAGGGAGTGGGAGAAAAGTTTAGGTAAGGGAAAGGCCAAAGAACATCTGTTTCTAAAATTCCAAAAGGAATGAGCTTGGTTTGCCGTGTACAGACTTGCAGTGTGACATAGTTATATTATAATAAGAATCCATTCTTCAGTCTTTTAATAAAGCCAAACATACACACACATGTACATACACACACACACACACACACACACACACACACACACACACACACACTACAATTTTGGATATATTCTACTTTAATGATCTGCACCTGTAATGATCTGAAAGACTTCTCTTGGCAACTGAAACCACTCTGCCCCCATGCATGGAGAGACTAAAGTGTCTACCATAAACATCTCCCGTGGAATCACTTAGCCAACACCAAGTGCAGGATTATGAAACCCTACACGTTATTTACATCCCATAGATTCCATACATCAGGATGCTAAAGTTGGAAATGTCACTTGTTTTCTTTGGCCTCTTTTCCTTCCCTGTCCTACTCCTTATTCCTTTCTTCTTTCTGATTTCTTCCTCAAGAGCTGAGGCTACAAATCCTGTGTTTGTTCAATCACTGCTTTTCAAAGCACATACCTTGCTTGCATTTTCAGTTTCCCAGATAAGAAAAAAGTCTATCTCACAGTTAATCAGAACTTTTTCTGGCCCTCATTTGACATATATGACATTAGTAGTCCATAAATTTCTGGACTACAGAGTTCAAGTTGTTGTGAACTAAGGCATTTTGAACTTTGGCAATGGAATAAACACACTTGGCTGAGAAAAACATGAGCGGGGAGGCAGGAGGAGAATGTAATCCAAAGTTTATATGTTGAAATTTTCCTCCTCCCTGCCCATACATGTGAGCATTGGCATTAAGAGGAGATTAGAAACTGGTTAGAGTTATATCAGAGGATGATGATGAAGACTTTAATGATTAGACTAGTGCGCTTAGATAAACACAGAAGTTCAGATTTTTTCTATTCTTATCTATCTGAGACTATAATAAGAAATCTCTGCCTGAATGCCAGGAAGATGGACCTTATTGAGGATAAGAATTACTTGCTGTTGTTTTGATCCTGGATTTTCCAGAGTCTAGAAATGTTAGAAATGCATGCTTGTGTTCTGGTCACTCCATCTATGGTATTATGTCATAATAGTCAGAAGTGCCTATGAAAAAGTCACATTATTGCATATGTCCTTGATGGTAATCCCTCCCAAACCTCATGCAGTCATAAGTGGGCTTTTCCAGAGGTGGCCAAATGTAGTGTGTGATTGATTCATGGTGCAAAGCTAGAATGAAGAGTACTAGAATTAGGCCAGGGATTTAACTCAGTGGTTCCAGTGCCTGTCTTGCAAGTGCAAGAACCCAGGTTTGATTACCGGTAACCACATAACAATACTGGGTGTGGAGACTCATGCCCAGAAGCAACCAGTACCACATACCACAGTGCCAGGGGTGGTGGCTCATGCCTGTAATCCTACCACTCGAGAGGCAGAGGCAGGAGGATTGCTGTGATGTGAATTTGAGACTGAGCTCAGAGCCAGCCTGAATTATGAAGTGAGACCCTGTTTAGAAAAAAAAAAAAAAAAAATAGAAGAGAAAAAGTACTAGAATTAAACGTGGACGATTACTAAATAAATCCCCTACAGAAGAAATAGAAAGGCTTTTCTTACTTTTTCTTGCTTACTAGCCTTCTGCCCGCCATGAAGTTTCTCCTCTAGGATCCGGCTGCCAGGCTTCCCTGCCTTGGAACCAACATTTATGGACTGAATCCTCTACAAGCTAAAGAAAATTTTCGTCCTTCAGTTTTACAGGTTTGATATTTGGTTTAAGTGAAAGAAAGGTAACTTTCCCATGTAATGATTTTCTTTATATACTTAACAAAAAAATAAAAACTTATCTAAATTTCAGTCTTTGCCTTCCTTACACTATGACCTGGCTCAACTCTCCTAGGTCATTCATGGACATTTGCTTCTCATTTGTTTCAGTTTCTAAATCCCTTTTTTTGTGGTTTTGTTTTGTTTTATTTTAGGACTGTAAACTTTTGAAAGATAATTTATCCCTTTAAATCTCTATCCCTTTATTTCATTCCATCCATTTCTTTCACATAATGTATCATAATCTTTTTCATATTTTTCATTTAGCAGAAAATAAGGTCATCTAATATTACTCCATGTTATAATATGTGTTGTGAGATATTTATATGTCATTATGCCCTACACAAAATAACTACTGACACATCATTGACACTTATATAGTTAAAAGTTAATTGGACAATTGAAAAAGAGAATATGTCAGACTGACTTCTTATTCTATTGCATAAACAAGGTAAAAATTAAATGGAAGAGAAGACTTAGAAGAAAATGTATCTTTTTTAAGAATTTAAGGATTGTTTTTCTTCCTAACAAATAGGAAAAAATAAGCAGAGATGTAAAGGTCACAAAAATTCACATAAAATTGGATTAAGTACGTATTTACAAAGGGATTGGTATAGTGCACAGAGTGCTTGTATAAATTCTATAGCACTTGAACTAAAAATCTATTCTTCTCATAATTCTGCCTGTATTTGTTTCACATTTAAGGAATGTTAGTGTAATCCTCTTGTGGCCAATTTAATACCTGTATGTGCCTCAGCTATTAGATAAAAGTGCAAATTTTAAATGGTTTTCTGCATGTGATTTTAAAGTAGTAGCAATTTTTATCCCATGGGATTTATTAAAAATTATTCATATGCTTTATTCATTCAATAGAAACAAACTGATTACTAAATTTTCTATGCTTAATTATCTCTATCCACCTTAAACAGTTTGCATTTTAATCACATTTTGTTGAATAAATAAATGCCATCAAATATATTATAAAGTAAAATATTTCAAATTTGATTTTGCTTTAATTTTGTAATCAAGAAATTCACTTGACTCTTATTAACTATAAAACTTAAAATTTATTTTATTATTTTTTCTCGTTAACTTAATTAAATTTCTATTGTATTTGAAAAAATATATTTATAGGCTATTTATGAATCAAAAAATACCCCATTCAATGAATTAGACTGTTCACTATATAAAATACACATCTAAAATTATTTTTCATATCTTTTGTACATATACAACTGTATACTTTCAATTCATGTGAAATATTTTAATCCTATTTTTAGGGGAAATATTTTAAAGAAAAATTGTACAGGGAACACAAATTATATTCTTTTTATTATATTATCTTTTTATTACAGTATTTGTAATCAATAATGTTCTCCTGTATGCATTAATGATTGATCTTTTAAAAAGGAAGATGCAGTTTACATCCTTTTGCATATTATACATGTGAGTTTTAGAGAGATGAAATGATCTATCTCTCAATATCCAATGACTTGACAATTTTGAAGAGTCATATGTATATTGAGGCTTGTTCCTAATATCTTTCCAACTCTATGTTTTGCTTCTTATATCAATTGTAGATACATATTTGAATACCTGGCTAAATTATACTATCATTAAGACCATAAGTGATATAAAAGTTATGAATCCTATAAACCAATATTTTCCATATATGCCTTAATAAAACTGTTTTTCATAGTAATTGCTTATTCCTGCATATATAAACCTTACATGCATATGTATAGTATTTGGTCATTAGATTGTTTTATTAGTTATACACAAATATTTAAGGTTTCTAATCCACTTAATAACTTAATTTAAAGAAATCCATGCCAAAGCAATGGCACATCACAATTTGAGATTTTTATGGTTCTTGATTCCTGGAATACATTTCCAGACAGGGACATATAATAAAGAAATGTGTTTTGCTTCATGTTTCAGGCTATAGACATCTGGTTTCAAGGTAGAAACAGGATGAAAGAGGGACACAGCCAAAGAACAAGTACCCAGTCCTCGACAGCCAGAAAACACAGAGAGAAGGGAGGAGCCAGGAACGACAACCTTCTAGATGGAGCCTCCAATGTGGGCTGTCGCTACTTGGCCCACCTCTTAACAGCTTCTCAGTTGTGAACTCATCTGTGGGTTACTTGATGCAGGAATGCCACACCCCAGTAAGCCAATAACATTCCGAGGACACCAGACTTTGGAGGACATTTTGGATATAAATCATAACAATACATTTTTATTGAAATGAATGACAAAATTAACTGAAGGAAAGCAGAATTGCATCGCAGAAACGTGGGCTTCTGATTTCATGTGAGCAACGATTATCAGATATCATCATTAATTTAGTGTTTCAACAGTTTAACATTATGTCTTGCCTAGAAAACATCTAGCAAGAAATAATGCAATGCTTTTTTTATCTTATTAAAATAATACAAACAGGTATTAAAGAGCATATAGAAATGTGTAGATTATCTCAAATGATAGAATATAAAAAATGAAAGCCAACCATGGACAAAATCTGATAAAAGTAAATTATCTATAAAAGGGAGGTGACATTAGAACTATAAATGATCAGTAGCTTTCAATGACATATGAAAAAAATACTGACTTTAAAGTACAGAATACAGATTAGAATTTTTATTAATTCTCTGTATCTTGAATGAAGTTCTAGGAAATAAAATATTTTATTACATTTTCTAGTACAAAGATATGATTTTGATGGTTGATAAATACACTAATAAACTGATTAACATAACCATGGATATCTTTTCTAAAATCATAAAACATTTAACTTTTGTGAACCCAGGCATTATATTGCAAATAACAATAAAAAGAAGGATGCTAATCTACAGATTCAGGTATGTTTGGAAATGAGTAGAATTTATAAAAGCAAATTGAAAAGGAATCACTTATATACATGATGCTATAGATAACAATTTTTTACACAAAGTTTGGGTTGATAGTACTTATGCTGCCGTATTCAGATCCCAAAAGAAATTAATTTTATTGACTACATATTATTGGAAGCAGATTTCTTAACCTTATAGAAATATATAACTAACAGAAGGGGCTGGTATGACCCTTGTGGTAGTGAATACAAATTGGAGGCATCAGTGTCAATTCATGTCCTTTAATGTAAATATATACATTATGACAAATTTCAAAAAATAACATATATATTTATATATATGTTTTATAAATACATGTGTATATTATTTTCTTTGTTCTCAGAGATACCCTAATCTACCCGATAGCAACAAGCTACATCTGACACAGAACTAGATTTTTAAAGCCATTTTCCAAAAAACAGGAAGAAGGGGTGTTGGGTAGAAATGGCTAGCAGCACAAAAGTAGAAAGCATGCAACATAAGCCTGAAGCATTTTATGCCAGAAATGTAAAATATGCTCACAATTCCCTCTTTTTTCTCATTCTTTCTCTCTCTCTTTCACACACAAACATACACATACCATCACTACATGAATGGAGGACATGGGCAGTTTTATGGACTCTCAGTTGAACAAAGCTGAAACAAATTGAGCAATAGAATAAAGCAATATCATATTGGAGTAAAATACATATTCATAATTTCTCATTGATTGAAATGACTGAATAAATTAAAAATGGCAAGTTTTAAAACTGATAAAGCAAACAAAAGACAGAAATATTTACAAACAACTCATGTAGATTCTGTGACCTCATAGAGGGAAACTACTTCCTAAAGATGGGGTACTTTAATAAATTTAAAAGAACAGAGTGGAAATTGTGAGAAACAATGAATTTTAAATTGACTTTAACCAAGCGACTGAGGCCATGTTAGTCATTCTAAATCAAAAGTAGCAAGAATCTTTGATATGTGCTGAAAAGACACTTCACCTCCTAGATTTCTCCACAGGCAAAAAAGCCCTGTCCAAGCAGAGAATAACTGATATGTTCCAATAGCAAAGTCTCCTGCAAAGTTCCTGCCTCTACTCCACAACAGTTAAGGTTGGCCACAGTAGATAGATCTGAGTCACTGCCTTGTCTACAGGAGCATTAGGATACATGGCTACTAAGTGAAATCTGAGATTACGGTTGGAATCCTGGATATGAAATATATACTGATGTGAACTTAAATGCTTGAATAAAGTACAGGCTTTGCTTAGTAATAATATATTAATACAGGATACAAATAGAAGCAATGGGTCCTGCTTATATAAAATCTCAATAATAAACCAAAAAGGATAATAGTTTTTGCAGTATTAGGCACAACCTTACCTATTTTTGTGCATTTAAAGTTATTTAAAAATATGTTCATTTAAGAAAAATAAAGCAAGTTGAGAGGAAAAATTTCAAATTATATATCGGGGTTAGTACTGCTATTTTCAAACTGTGATCAATGAAGGTTTCTTAGTTATTTGAGATTTGAGCAGAGAGTTGAAAAGAGATCATCTGCAAACTATCGGGATTTTATTAGACACAACACTTGATTGATAAGGATGAGAAAAATATGAATGATTAGTTGTGAGGAATGGTGAATGGTGTTTATGGCAGATTTTTAAATTATAGGGAAAGCAGAGTGAGTGTGTGAATGAAAAGAGATATATCATTAGATAGTGAGATCCACGAGGCAGCAGGTTTCCACAGGCTTTAAAGTCAGCAGCTATATTTCAAATTAGATGTGACAAAGTAGGAAATTCACAGAATAGTGTCAGGAATTTTAGGCAACTTATTTGGATTTGAGACTTACTTACTAATATCTACTTAGTTGGATTTGAGGATGTCTTCCCTGCCCTGCAGGATCAACTCCTGGGATTGTTGTGGACATCTGCTCCACCCTATGGGATTTTAAACTACAAGGATTGCTGCACTAAGATTATTGGTTATAAGATTTACTGGGACTTACTGGGATTTAAGGATGTCTGCCCTGCCCGAAGTTATCTTCAACTACAGGGATTATTGTAGGACTACCCTGTTTTATGCATGCTAGGATTATAGGGTGAAGGCTTTGTACTAAAGTTGTGGCAAGCTCGAGTTATGGGCTCCTCTGCTTCCACTTCTGCTGCTGTAGTGTTTGGCCTTTGGCTGCCACTGCTCAGAGGAGCAAGAGTCAAGCCTGGACCCAGCCTTTTCCACAATTCCTGACTTTCTTGTTTATTGGTTGCTAATCCTCTGGCTGTGGGATTCACAGGGGCTGGAGTTCGCCACGAGGATTCTGGCTGTGTCCCCTTCCCCATACTCTTATGGAATAGGATCATGATGCAACTAAAATGATTGTTAAATATTAATTCTGTAGGGGGAAAAAAAAAAAGACTCTGCCTCTCAAGTAAGGAAGCAGGAATAATGAGAAAGTAATTGAAAAAAAACCGGATGTATATTTTTAGAAAAGGTAACTGAGATTAATAACAATGAAAGCTTGGGTTTATATTCTAGGCTGGCTCAAACAGTGGATTCAAGCTGCCACTTACTATAGAGACACTAGAGGTGTCCAGACTGTGTCTGGGTAGAAACTAAAGGTTTTAATTTTGAACATGTTAACATCTATGTGTCCTATTTAACATTCCAATAAAGAGTAACACTCAAATATTCATTTGCCTTTCAAGTAGAGATCATGAAAAAATTATGTAGTTGGGTAATCTAGTCTGGAATCTACCATTTTTAGAATTAGTCCATAACATTTCATAACACTGAGTTCTGTCAGTACCTCCAAAGTATTTAAAAGCAGTTGAAATAATATGTTAATATAATAATACAACTTCAATTTCAATGGAAGGCAAGAAAATGCAGATTGTAAAATTAAATTATGGCATTATTTGATTTGATATTTGGCAAAATATTTCAGTGACTTGCTGAACATAGTGACACAGTTCACTCTTGTGGAGGTATAAGAGGCACAGTGAGTGGTACAAGAGAAGAAACAAAATAATTATTTGAAAACTAGTTTTGAAAATACAGCTTGAAAATGTTCTTCAATGTGATTTTAAAGACATGCTTAAAATATTTTAAAAATTGATCACAGTGTCAGTCTGTTTATCTATGAAATGAACACTCATTTCCAGATTTTTCTAGATGGACACAGCACCAAACTTGTAGAGAGCCTATTGTCTAACAAAATTTTCCATATATATATGAAGACAGAGTCCATGACATACCTCTGAAAAAAAATTACCACCATTAGAAGTCATTTAATGAATAGTATTTAATCTACATAAAAAAATGAAAGAAAAAATTAAATTTATGTGCCAAGCTTCTAATCAGTGGAGAAAGTTATAAATGAGTTTTCAGCCTGTGGGTTCATGTCAGCTTTCAGTGTCAGAAATGAACATCAGCATCTGTCAGAGGCAAGTTAATGAGTATCTCACATAAGTCAGCCAACACTAAGTACTGCTGATCTGGAAAAAGAGTCAGTGTTAAAACTGTTCCTATTTAAAACTGTATCATTGCACTTGACAGAACTCTATGTGGAGTTAGTTATAGACAGTAGTGGTGCATGCTGGGAGAATGGGAATGGTGTTAGGTGTGTAAGATTTGTAACAATGTAAAAAAGAGAGAGGGAAGAGTTATATAACCATGGAAAGGCAAATTATGAAATAAATATGCAACCATTTTAAAATATTTCCACAATAGAGGTACAGAAAATAAACACAGAAAATAAGCAATATATTAATCAAACTGTCAAGAGATTACCAGGAATTTGTAAGAGGAATTCCAACTTTTTTGTTCTAACGAAATTGTCTGTTAGTCTGTTGATAGAATAAAATTTTAGTATCCAAATTAAGATGTAAGGCATATAGTATGTAAGAAACAACTTTATTAAAATGTAGCTATAGAAATATTTTTCTTTGTTGTGGTAAATCATATATGTGTTCTTAATAAATACAGTAAATAACAAGGTCCAGGATTAAATGTGATCACTGTCATAATTTCAACAAAGTGATGAATACATAAGCTGTTTATTATGATATTTAATATCTGCCAATGATAAAGTCTTAGATACTTCTAACCTGTTGAATGAAACTCACAATTATAATAGGGCTTATGCTAAATTTAATTTACAGGCTAATGGAAGTATATTGATGTAATCTTTTCCACTTTATACTCATAGATTCCAAAACTCTTTAGAGAAAATTTCAGAATGCTAAAGAATTTAAATTTTGAAATCTATGAGCTTTTACATAATATAAATCAGAACAGAAAAGTGTAATGAATAGTGAAGGCATACAGCTTAATATTTTGTGCTAGTACTACTCTTAATGAATTTCTTTCTATATACAATGAGAATGATAAATTTTTCTTATAAAGAAATAAAATGATGAAATAAAAATATGCACAGAAAGAACATGAGATACAGTTGTTCCATAGGATATAATTATAATCATCATTTCCTCTAAACTGGAACTATTGATTGTATCATGATAGAATTACATCCTGTTGCAGAGAAATAAATCACTGTTTATTTCCCGGTAAATATAATTTTTTTTTTTTTTTTTTTGAGACAGGGTTTTGCTTTGTGGGTCAGGCTGGCCCTGAGCTCAGCCTCAAACTCACATCACAGCAATCCTCCTGCCTCTGCCTCCCGAGTGCTGGGATTACAGGCATGAGCCACCACACCCGGCACTGTGTTGTGTGGTATTGGTTGCTGCTGGGCGTGAATCTCCACTCCTAATATGGTATGTGGTTACCGGTAATCAAACCTGGGTCCTTGCACTTGCAAGACACGCCCTGGGACCACTGAACTAACTCCCCGGCCTAGTATAAATAAAACTTGAGAGTCATTATAAAGTCATTCATGAATTATTTTAAAGGTTAGTCCTAGCAATTATTGATCTCATCATGGAATAAATTTTTTGCTGTTCAGGCAGATGGTATTTATTAAGCCAGTTCAAAACTTTAAAATACTGATTCCTAGAACACAATTTTTTAATATTAAAAAGAGCAAAATTAAAATTTAAAAATTGAAAATAAAAAAAATGTATCCCAAATGTGCCAATGTAAAAATTTGCAATTTGCCCTCAGTCTTGTAAGACCTCTAATCAGAATTGGCTGACATCAATTGCACTAATTTTTCATAGAATTCATATTGCTTTGTTCAACTTCACAGACATTTATCAAAAGTCCGTTTCCAAATAGAGATCCAGCCCAGTGACATCGTGTCTTTCAGGGAAGTGCAACGTACTGAATCTGATCTCAGTACAAACAAAACAAAACAAAATGAAAACTTTATTTCCCTACAAATAATCAAGTTTATCATTTTTCTGTTAGATAAGTTGATGCTGCTCCAGATGATGTTGGGTAAAGTCAATGAAATATGCAGTACAAATGGAACAGTTTCTCTTATACAAAATCTTCAAAATATAAATATAGACTGATCATTTGCAAAAGGAAATGAAGAGGAGGAATGAACAAAGCTACAGTATGTTATGCAAATGTACCAACTCATCCAGACTATCGTAACCATTACATACTGCAAGCATGTCCTAATAAATATAAATAAATACCTTCCTGCCTTGTCCTCAGATGGTAGAACTTGGTTACTTACTTTTCTCTTGTTACTGAGACAAAATACCCAATACCCAAAGATAAAAGAGGAAATGTGGATGTAGTTTACAGTCTGTGGAGGTTTCAGTACATAATTGGCCTGTGGCAGGATGGCATCTAGTAGGGGAATAGCAGTCTATGGTGGTGACAAATAGCAAAAGCAACATGAGGGGAAGAGACCTGATGAGCCTTTTACTGTCCCTGAGACTATACCCAGGATACTACTGTTAGCACATGCCAAACCTGTCAGTGGACTGTTTTAGTGACCCTCTGCCTTTAGTCCTAGCCTGAGTCAGTCACACACTCTACATTCCGCCACTTCTAAAGCACCCTGAGCTAAGACTGTATGAGATTTTGAGAGGATATTTGGACACAACCATAATACAATTCAAGCCCTGGTTAGCAAATAAGGCTGATTTTTCCTTGTGGTAAAATGTATTCAAGCAATGCAAACTCACAAGTTACAATTAGTCTTGTAGTCAAGTATGTGTTCGGGGATTTGATCATTTCTACAATGAGTCAGTGGGAGCTTAGCATGGAGTCAGTGAAAGGTGTACAGTGAGTAGCAGCCTTCGTAGAGGAAAACTTCATGATCGAGAGATTTATTAAATTAATAATAACACAACTGTATTCTTCAGAATATTATCTAACAGAAAAGAGACCCACATATGCACAATATATAAGACAAACAGGAAGCACAAGAGAAGCTACAGAAAGTTATTTCCTGTATTATTTAAATCTAAATTGTAAGTGGTACATAAAAACTGCCTGGGTTTCGGAGTAACATCTGATGTTGCAATGGACCTGTATACTTTATGAATTTTAAATTATGTTAAACATTATCTATCTCTTCAAACATACATCCTGTTTATGGTGATGATGCTCAAAATACTTTCTTCTACATACTTAAAATAGAGCACACTGTCACGCTAAGTCACCCCACTGTGCAGCAACAAGAGCTTATCATATTTTTTTCCTAACCATAATTTACTACCCATGGATTAACCTTTCTGTGGATCTTGTGTTGCCATAGCAATTTGGGAAATCTGTTACTGGCCCTACAAAATTTAGAAGGGAGAATTAGGCTGTAAACAGAAATAATTCTCCAGTTCTCTAAACTCATTCACTATTTCTGAAGACATAAAATGGTAGGCTTTGAGATATGAACTGTTATTCAGCTGGTTATTAGCTGTGGAAATTGATACTTCAGTGCCTTTAACCACAATGAGATCCAAACATATATTTCATCTGGCTTTGTGATTTTTTTGGCAAAAATATTCTCTTAACACATAATGGCTTCTTCTCTTCAACTTCAATCAGTTTTCAATCAGAGAACCAATTAGCTTTTTGTACGAAGAGTCATACACAGACAGTGAATTTTTAAGCACATTTCTGTATTTTTTTAGTACTGCTCCAAAGGCCTTGTTATGTCTACTTAATCATGGGTCTTTCGGGCTCACTGAACTACACTGAGTGAGCCATAGCTTCAACATGAGGGATTTTGCACAAATTAACAGAATTTACTATGAGCTTAACCCTTAGAAAAATCCTTAGTCATACTTACATGATACACCATGAAGTTTAAAATTAGATGTAACTGCACACTTTTGAATACACTTTCATTGATTTTCACCCAGGCATATTAATTGTATTTTATTGTTATTTAAAAAGTCTCACAGCATAAGATATATCCTCAATATTAAGTATATTGTTGATTCTTAACTCTAAGTACAATGTTGACAGCAAATCTTTAGTGCATTTTTATCTTGCATAACTGAACATTTACATCACTGATTAACATTTATAAATTTTTCTTGTTCTTGGAATCACTACTCTACTTTTATGATTTTGGCGTCTGATTTTGGCTACTTGAGATACCTCAAATGAGTGGAAGCTGGTGGTATCCATCCTGGTCCTGAGTGAAAAATGCAGTTACACAGAGCAGCATACTTATTTCTATCTTTTATTAAGACTGTCAAAAAACGTTGCCTGATTTGCCTACCCCTATCAGTCCCACATCATTGCTTCTATATCCTCTTCATTTCTGGCCAGCAGTTCAGCAAAAGGCCTCTGAATAGATCACTTCAGTATTCTCCTCTTAAAACATGCTCTTAGCCACAAATCCAAATTAGCAACATTCTACAATCTCACATTTTCTCTTACTGTTACAAATTCATTGAATCCAGGATCTGCCTTCCAAACTTTGACGTTATTAATTTTGCAATCTATTGCACATCTGCATTAACTGAATTTCCAATTTTTTGAGATTCTGACTCAGACATTTCCCTTCTATCACAGAGCCAGGCTTTAAGCTGCTGTTTCAAATTTTACAAACTTTTGTTAAAATGATGTACATTTCTGAAAAATATTTCTAAACTATGCACAGTCTGCTTAACTATACTACAGTAATAGATGATTCAAAATTATAGTAGATTCATAAGCAAATTTTATTCTGGCTCAGTCTATGTGAACATGATTAATTTACTAGAGGCTGCAACTGACTTTATTCATGTGAATCCTTCACCTTTCTCTCAAGATTCCCAAGAGAGAGGAGATGTGGAGAATCAAGGCCTATTTATAGGCCTCCCACAGAGATGAGACTCATTAGCTATGTTCAGTAAGAGGATAGAATCCAATAATTGTTTCTGAAACTGGAGAAAAGGGAGATGTACTATAAAATCTAAAAATATTATTTGGGGTTTTTGTCAGTTTGTTTGTGGTTCTGGAGCTCAAACTCAAGCTTGGAAAGTGCTAGGCAATCATTTTATCACTGAGCTGTGCCCCAGCACCTCTATGACATGTTTATGCAAGAGAAAGCAAGAAATATTAAGTCAACATTTCTAGAGATTACTTCAAGAACATAGGATTATTCTTGTGGGCTGATTCATGTGCCCCAAGAGAATGTATTTAAACTTTATGTCCTAGTACTTGTGAATTCATTTAATTCATAAATAAGGTTTTTGAAAATGAAATCATCCTAAAGAAAGGAAATCCTAAAATCATGTGGCCCCTAATCCAATATTACTATTGTATTTTTAAAAAGAAACAAAGATACACACACGGACACAGAGGGAAAATGGTCACACAAGAGAGGTAGAGATGGTGCTGTAAGCCAAAGTACAAGTTAGAAGAGATAAAGTTACAAATTCACTATGATCTTTGGAAAAACTAAGGCCTCTCCATTGCTTTAATTTCACATTTGGAGTCTCTTGCATGGATATAGGACACATTTGTTTTAAGATATGGAGTCTGGGACCAGGGAGTTAGCTCAGTGGTTCCGGCGCCTGTCTTGCAAGCGCAAGGGCCTGGGTTTGATTCCCCGGTAATCACATAACAATTCTGGGTGTGGGGACCCACACCCAGCAGCAACCAGTACCACATACCACAGTGCTGGGCGTGGTGGCTCACGCCTGTCATCCCAGCACTCGGGAGGCAGAGGCAGGAGGATTGTGATGTGAGTTTGAGGCTGAGCTCAGGGCCAGCCTAAACCACAAAAGTGAGACCCTGTCTCAAAAAACCTCAAAAAAAAAAAAAAAAAGATATGGAGTCTGACATACTTTATTATAGTGCTAATTAAATGTAACTGTTTATTTTTCATTCATATCATGCCTAAATCTATGAGATAAAGTTAAGCAATGCCTCTTATGTGCTGCTATAGCACTAAATCAATAATACTAAGTTAATAAAAACATGTAGTATCTGACACTATTGCAGAAAGTCTTAAATTTGTCCCAGTACTAATCACCTTATCTGCTTATATTTTCCCTAATATGTCAAATTGATTTAGTTGTAATAATATATCTCATCAAGGTATTAATAATTTTCTTAAAAAGTCTAAAAAGTACTAGATTAAGAGGAGATATTTTAGGATTGGGGATTTAGCTCAGTGGTTTCCATGCCTGCCTTGCAAGGGCAAGGGCCCAGGTTCAATTCCCAGTAACCACTTACAATAATGCTGAATGTGGAGACTCATGCTCACCCGCAATCAGAATCACATACCACAGTGCCGGGTGTGGTGGCTCACTCCTGTAATCCCAGTAACCACATTCAACATTGTTGGGCAGAGTAACTCACAACCACCAGCAATCAGTACCACATACCACAGTACCAGGCATGCTGGCTCATGCTGTAATCCCAGTACTTGGGAGGCAGAAGCAGGATGACTGCTGTGAGTTCAAGGCTGAGCTCAAGGACAGCCTGAATTACAAAAGTGAGACCCCATCTCAAAATAATAATAATAATAATAATAATAATAATAATAACAATAATAGCAATAATAAACAAATTAAAATAAAGGAATAGATATTTTAAATTGCTGTTCCAATGTTTTCCATAAAATGATATAAACACATATATCAAAATATATGTATTATACTATGAAGCACAAAGAAAAACATAAAAATAATATGTGAAAGCACAGGTGACTTTGTTTCCAAAAATCAGAGAAGAGGGAGACATATGAAAAAAATCTAAAAAAGATCTTTAATTTATAATTAGCATGCATTAAGGACAAAATATTTATTTACTATATTGGATTACATACATAATATTTTTGAGAATTTAAAAAGAAAGTATTACATTAAATGTAAAAGAAGTCTATACTGAAACGTAGCATTAACAATAGATTTCTAATTAAATTATGAATACTTTATTGATTCAACTTTTATCTACCAAAGCCATTATGTTTAAAACAAATATGCATACACTCTCCCCCATTCTCCAGCTTATATGAATGAAAGCAGTAAAATTTCATTGGGATTCTTGAGCTATCCTGTAAAATAAGCTTCATGCGCTCAGTAGTTTTGATGTATGGCACTGATGCCAATTGGAAAGTTACTATAGCAATCGCCATGGTGATGTTTTCAATTAGAGCTACACAGTCTCCAGCAGAACATGAGCGTAGTCTAGTATATGGCAACATTGCAACGGGTCTGAAATTATGTAAGTGTACTGTACAAGCAAAATTTAAGCAGACCAAAAACACCGTATGAGAAGTAATTGTGCAGACTTCCCTGTTTTATACTTAAAGAACACTCTCATTAAAGTTTGAAAGTATTTCAATGTAAAAATAAATGTGTACTCACTTTTCTGAATATTTCTTAGAACACAGTACATTTACTAAGAATATGGTCTTAATATCTTGAGTGCAAAAGAATAGCATTAAAATTTTAGCTTTTATTTCAATTGGAAAGTCTATCCAGAAATGAATAAAATCACATAAAGGTATTAAACATTATTATTGAAAGTTGTAGGAGGGAAAATGAAAAAAGGAAATAATAATAATAGTCATTTATTATTTGTATAATTAGCATTATTAAGTATAGGCCAGGAGCTATCCCAAGTGCTTCACAGTGCGAGGTTATCATTAGTTCATTAAAATAATTAATTTTGGGGCTGTTAAACAGGCCATGCAAACACCCTCGTTCCCATGTGAGCCATTCAAAATTTAGCTCAACATAAGTAAGTGGATTCTACGGAAATGAAATGAGCTTAATCCAGCAAGCATTGCCAATTAGTCTTTACTAGGAATCTTAAGTCTACAGTTCTCCTTTAACCAATGAAATTATGTTTTTTCCCACACATCCATAACCAGATTCAAAAGTTATTTTCTCATACTGTTTTGATAGAGATTAATTGCTACAGTTCAGTTTTGTCTGGTTCATATTACTGTCTGATCAAATGAACTCTGGATTCTTTGTTTGTTTGTTTGTTTGTTTTGTTTTGTTTTGTTTTGTTTTTGAGACAAGGTCTCACTTTGTAGTCCAGGCTGGCCCTGAGCTCAGCCTCAAACTCACATCACAGCAATCCTCCTGCCTCTGCCTCCCGAGTGCTGGGATTACAGGCGTGAGTCACCATGCCCGGCACTGTGGTATGTGGTACTGGTTGCTGCTGGGGTGAGTCTCACGCCCAGTATGGTATGTGGTTACCGGGGATCGAACCTGGATCCTTGCGCTTGTAAGACAGGCGCCGGAACCACTGAGCTATATCCTCGGCCCCATCATCCTAGATTTTTAAAATTATCATCACAAAATATTTGAGACTGTAATAAATACAAAGAAAACACTGGGGCCTATATAGCCGTCATGCCAAAGGTATAAGAATGATGGTAACTGTGATGGAAATCACATGGCAAACAACCAGAGGAGTCAGTGAGCAGGTGTATAACCTTTACAACAACCCACCACCCTGCAAACTGACCATGGTTCTGTGAAGACTCCATTACTATCTCTTGAGAGTTATTTATTTTTGATGGCCTAGTTAGCTCCCATTAGTCCACCTTGTAATGTTTCTGCCGTCTTCCAAAAGAGAGCAACCTTCTGGTGCATAAGTCTTCAGCACACCCACCCGTGCCCCAGGGGTGATCACTTGGTCACTGAAGTTTGGGAGGATACCATAGTAACACTGGGAAGAGGGTTTATTGACTTGTACATTATCTTGCTTCTGTCTTATTCCATCTGCTTTTCCAACTATCAAGGTTGCCCAGACTCCTCACAAAATTCAGAAAACAAGGACTACTTCTATAATCTTACCACCAGACCTGTGATGAGCAAACATGATAAAATAAGAACATACATCACCGTGTATGTGTTCAGCTCGTCAGGATTTCAAGACTTTGGATTACTGCTGCAGATGTAGCCCTTCATTATGACTCATAGCACAAATCACACGGTGTTATCAAAATCCATTAAGGAAGATGCTGTTAGTCCCATTTTTCCATATACACAGACACACACACAAAAAAAAGAATGTTCAGATCTGTGAAACATATTTCTAAAGTTAAAAGATCTTTTAGATGCTGGAGGAAATATAAAAACTGGGTTGAAAAGTGTTAAATTTTACCTAAGCATCAATTAAGACTTTGTCTAGACTTTCCTTGATAAACACAAAATCAAATTAGTGTCCTCAACAGTGGTGATTCAACAAGACAAAACTAAGGTCAGAGGATACCTCAAAGAAATTGTTCTCTAGCTTATTGAGTCATTGTGAACTCCAAAATTTTCTTGTCTCCTAGAAAAGAATATGCACCTACCAACTTATTACTTCTTTTTCCTAGTAATCACCAAGTAAGTACTGATGATTGATATTTAAAACACTTCTTAAAGGTGCTGAACACATTTTGAGACTCTCTCAAAAAAGAGCTTTCTCAGCCTAAATTATCCTATCAAATATCTCAGACAGTATTTGTCTATAAAGGGCAGGGTGTTTCACCTCAGAAAAAAATAAATAAACCCTCCATGTGTTTGGGTTCTAGTAACACTGAAGATTGTGCTTTTGCTCAGTAATAGTCTCATACTGAAATTGTGACTCTAGCAATCACAAAGTAACCACTATATTGCAGCTATGTGTTAGTATGATTGTTGGCAATGAACATTATTAAAAGAGTTTAGAACTGCTTACAACTATATATATGATAAGGTAAAGATACAAGAATCTGATTAAAATATGTTGACGATGGTACAATGGTATTAGTGTGATTTATTGGGGACATATATCCAACACACACACACATACACACACACACACACACACACACACATGAATATATTTTCAGAGGGTAGAATCAGTTACACTCCCAGTTCATGGGTTACAATCATTGTTGGTTATACATAGACCTTCTCTTGTTTGATTTTTTTTTTTTTTTTACATTTTTATGTCCATCTGCTACCCTTAGTTGCCCAACTCCCTTTAGGATTTTTCACTAAATAAAAGCTCATGAATCTAATGTGTTTGACAATAAAAATTAATTACTCTTGTCATATCCCAAGAGGTTAATATAGAATTATGATCCAGTTTTGTGGGGGGAATGAAGGACTGGCAGTACGTGCTTTCAAGTCTAGGGTGCAATGGACCAGACATGGGCTAGCGCAGCGGTTTGAGCATGTGATCTTTACAATCACTGCACATCATGAATTCATTTCTAAAACACCTCACTTTTAATACATCTAAATTTAAGTACTACAAAACTACAAAGATTAAAAGTGGATCATAATCTTCTTGTTATAAATCCAGTGACTTATAAAGGGAAGGTGTTTATTATTTTAAGTAATCATGCTCTCACTATTAATGCTTTCCACATTAACGTTTTATCTTTAATCTACTTATCTTTTCCTTCTTATAAGTAATAATCTAAGAGGTGAAAATGTATCATAACTAATCTAATATCATACTTTAATAAATTCCTTATACTTCGTGCTATGGGAATGAATTATTACCTATTTTAGGTAGCTTTCCAAAGACGTAATGATCTATTACACTGATACATTCCACACAGCTCATAATGGTTAAATCCTCCAGTTGAACTATATCCATCAACAGTTGGAGGAATAAAGAGACTGTGGCATTTATACAAAATGGAATACTAATCCATTGAAATGTTGTGATGTAACAGTGGTGTTACCTTGGCTTTCAAGTTGCAAAAATAAGTTGTTTTTTTTTTTTTTTTTCTGATAAGCCTGAGAAAAATAAATCATAATTTTTAATTTTTTAAAGAGAAAAGGCATAAGTTCTATTGTCTTTCTCAGCAAATTACTTGCATGGATAAATTTTACAATGACAACATTGTAAAATGATAATTAAAAACTGCAAGCTATTTAAGGTTTCAGGATTCTATTTATTTGCAGAAAAAGGTAGAAAATATTAGCCTCCTC
>PVIR01028412.1:0-21886 GCA_004026965.1 Petromus typicus | reverse complement strand
AGCCTTGAACTCAGCAGTCCTCCTGCCTCTTGTCTCCTGAGTGCTGGGATTACAGGCATGAGCCACTACACCTGGCATTGTGGTATGTGGTTACTGGGGATTGAACCTGTGCCCTTGAGCTTGCAAAGAAGGCGCCAAAACCAGTGAGCTAAATCCTGGCCCCTAGACATCCATGTTTTAAATGACAATATAAGAACATGCTCTAGGTATTGTTTGGAACCCTTTCTAAACAAAATTTAGGAATCACAAAAAGAACATGGAATAAAATGCAGGCTAATACACAGTGCATTTCAGCAGTCTTCAGTGTTGTTACTTGTCCCTGGACCTTCTTGTATTTATTCGCTGTGTGGCATTTGTGAGTCCTATGCAGATTTCACTCTGTCCGGGAGCTTTGATAGCCTCTGTCCAGTGTAAGGTTAAGTTTATGTTAAATTTATTGTAGAGTTGCCAGGAGAAACATTAGGAATTCATTAACATTAAACTTCCTAAGTTCATTAGATACATGTAAATACAGTAGTAAACCTGTAGTGAAAAATATTTTTGGAGATGATAATCAAAAGATTAGGGTTTCCCCCTGGTTTCCTGAGCCAGAGAGCTTTCCTTGAGTAACTGTTACTTCAGTAACTGTTATTTCTGTTATTTCAGATTGATTTATATTTAAAATGTGGACATACTTAGTTATTCTCAAAGGAATGTTTACAGGTTAAATTTGTTATAGGAAAGTTTTAAGTGAGGCAGTTTTGGGGAACTAAGAATAATTAGGGGAAAGATGATGTTAACTAAAGTGTGATTTGGGCGGTGACTTTGATGGACATTTCCAGAGCAAGAAGAGGGTGAGATGTGAAACCTGGGCGGACGCGGGGCTGGGAGTGCAGAAGTTGGCTATGGCAGTGAAAGAGCCAGAATTATAGCATCTTTCTCACTCTGCTTTCTCTCCCTTCATTTTACCTAATATAATGCTGCAATTTGCTGCAATTTACTTACTTTTAAATGCAGTCTTATGATACATAATTTTTCATCTTTGTGATTTGTTAATATATACTAAAAGGACACACTTAGCTCTGTATTGCAATAGTTGATAACTTTCAGAAGTTTTTTATTTATATCAAAGAATAAAATCTTGGTAAACAGTATCAATATTTAATCAAAATTTTATGTAAGGGGTACTGTATTATTTATTCTATGTAAGGTATATTAATTATTTCTAAGGAGTCCAGTATTGCATTTTTCTGTTGATAATTTTTCTTTATGAAAGCCTTATGTTTGTCTTTTGATAGAATTTCAGCATATAAACATTCTTGGCTTTAATGAAAACGCCACCATTCCTGTGTCCTAGGTTCATCCTAAATCCCGGATATGTGAGAGAAAGGGTGGATTTATCAGGACAGCCACGAACGACATTACCTTTATTTCCTTTCGTAGAACTGCAGTACTGTAAACATGTTTTTGTTCCTGTGCAGTGAAATAATCTGTTGTGGGTCAGATTCAAATGTAAGAAAGATCAGAGTTAATAGAAAACCAAATGGAAAGTACTGGAGGAAATAGTGGGAGGAATTACTTTGTAGCCTGTCCCTTAGGCCACCACTGCTGTGCACAGGAGTCAGGGAGCCGTGCTGGGTGCTTTGTACCCCTTCAGTTAGTTAGATTGTTTTTCATCTGAAAACCTTTTCAAAGTTTTTCTTCTGCTTCTGTACTTTTAAGAAACACAAACAAAGTATTAGAACACGGAGGGTTATGAAGCATAAAGTTCTATAAATATTTATACCCAACCTCAAAAGTGAACAATTCCCATTTTCTTGGCATATTGAGGTCATATTTCACTTGACCTCCCGAATTGAAAAATACAAGGAGTTAGTCTACCTTCTTCTTTTTATTTATTTATTTGTTTGTTTTCATTTCTTTAATGACCTATCCTTCAGGTTCATGTAAGTTTCATTCAGTAGACTTTATTTTTCTGTCTTGGTTTATATTTCTCAAAGTTTATATTGTTTCAAAAGAAGTAACTTCCGTGTAATTTTAGGTCTGACTGTAAATTGTTTCATCTGTATTTTTGGATTTTTATTACATGAAAATAAATCAAAGCTAATCAGTAGATCTGCAGCTAAACGCTTTTTTTTAACTCAGCAATCCTCTTGCCTCTGCCTTCTGAATACTGAGATTACAGGCCTGAGCCACCACGCTCAGCACTGTGGTATGTGGTACTGGTTGCTGCTGGGCGTGAGTCACCATGACACTGGAGAGCAAGGCCTGGCTCTCCACTTAAAACGTGAGCTTGTGTTCTCTAAAATTGAAGATAGGAATGACCGACGGAGTTTTGAGTAGGAAAATTTTATTGAGAGAAAGCTTCTGCCTAAGAGAGACAGAAGGGAGAACCCGGAAAGGTGGGTAAGTCCCCTCACCTCACCTTTCAGAGGACATTTATGGAACAAAGCCATGAGGTGAGGCGGGTTTAAGGTGGGGCCTTCCAGTAAGATTTGAAAGAAATGGGCAAACCAATGAAATTATAAAAAGTACAGTTGTTTAAACAATCTTTTTTTTCTTTGGAGACAGGGTCTTGCTTTGTAGTTCTGGCTGGCCCTGTGCTCAGTCTCAAACTCACATCACAGCAATCCTCCTGTCTCTGCCCCCCACCCTCAAGTGCTGGGATTACAGGCGTGAGCCACTACACCAGCACTGTGGAATGTGGTACTGGTTGCTGCTGGGCATGAGTCTCCATGCCCAGTATGGTATGTGGTTACCAGGGATCCAGTCCAGGCCCTTGTGCTTGCCAGACAGGCGCTGGAACCACTGAGCTAAATCCCTGGCCCTGTTTAAGCCATCTTGATCAAATGGGGTCCAATGAGAAATTAAGTTGTATAGTGTCCCACTCCCATCAGGAGGCTCTTCCAGATGGGCCAGATTCTTGGCCCTTTGTCCCAGGAAATTTACAATTACTAAATTCCTGGGAAGGGAGGAAGTGAATCTAGACCTTGACTCTCTGCTGACTTAGCAATTCAGGAGAATGAGGCCTTAATCGGTCAGTTTTCCAGGATTTTTTGTAAGTCTCCTTTCTTTTTTTTTTTACAGTCTCCTTTCTTGTGAGTTTCCTCCAGGGTCTGCCCTATCTGTCTGCCTGCCATATTTCTAACTAGCTTTTCTACCTATAATAACCACGCCTGGCATTGTTGTCTGTGGTTACCAAGGACTGAACCCAGATCCTTGTGCTTGTAAGGCAGGCACTGGAACCACTGAGCTAACTCCCTGCCTCCTAAAGGCATATTTTATATTACTCTTTTCATATTTTCTTTTCTCTCTCATTTAAAAGTCTTCGGTCCATAACAGATGTTTTTGTCTTAGAAATTATTAAAAGAAAACTTGATGAAGTAATCATACATGATAATTATAGAGCATCTAGATGTACAAATAAGCAGAAAAGAAGAAACGTCAACTGTAACCTCCTTCTGTTTTTCTAGTTTTTGTGTATGTATCCACTATTTTATATAAAGAAAATTATAAAGTATTGGTAAAGTCATTTCTTTGGTAATGATTGTGATTTTTATTTTCTCTCCTAAGAGTTTCATTTTTTTCTACAAGAAATAACATAAAAATATATGTAATAAAATTTTCCCCTCAGTTAATTGGTAGGGTGGGTACATATTGCCTTCAAAGTGGGTTATGTTTAGTAGAAAGAAAATAATATATTTAAAAATTATGTGGAGTAGATCTGGCAGTGGTACACACTTGTAAATCTAGCACTTTAGAAAGCTGAAGGTCATAGGAGGCAAGTTTGAGACTTCCTCGGGCAACTTAGTAAAACCTGTCTCAAAAAAAAGAGAAAAAAATGATAGGGAAATAGCTAAGTGATAGAGCTCCTTCATTTCATATGTGCATACAAAAATGTGCGGTATAAGTTAGTACGTAAAACATTTGAAGATTTCAGGTCAGAGTTTATTTGGGCATAAGAAAGAGGGAGCTGTCTTCAGGTAAAGAGAAGATATGATTATAGGAAATTAAGAATTATAAAAAACAAGTATCCTATGGAGAGAGTGTAAAGATTTCTGCTCCAAGTCAAGTAAGAAAACCTATGCATATAATTGTGTAAATATATAAATTTCTCTTTGTCAGTTAAAAATAAATTAACCAAAAGAGGAATTAGAAAACTAGCGAGCCCCAAGAAGGCCCTGGGGAATGCTGGAGATGTCTGTTAGGGCTGAGCCACTGGTGTGGTCTGAAGAGCCTTAGTCAGTCCTGGGCTGTGTCCTGGATGCTGGGAGGGGCACCCACACCTGGGCTGGACTGGCTGACCTTCCTTTCTGGTAGCCTCTGGGTCTTCTTGTGTTACCTCCTGTGGTCAGCCTGTGCCTTGGGGGCACCACTTCCCCATCTACTTGCAAATTTCAGATGCAACTCTATCCCTTGATAGGTAGCCCTTTTTAACTAATAATTCATCTTTCATGTTTTCTGCTCAGGGCCACAGGCATGCTTGGCGAGCGCTCTACCACCAGGTGCTTCCTTGGCCTTTCCTACTTCTTAGCCACCTCCCTCTGGCGACACTCTGCTCTTACTCATCGGTGTCTGTAATGCATTTATTTCTGCATTCACTTAGTAGGGGGAGTGGGAGGGGACACCTTCCTGGCCACTCTGTTAGACAGTTCCGAGTAATCCTTGTGCATCCTTTGCTCAAAAGTTGGGAGCCGTGTGAAACTTGGGGCCCTGGATGACAGGGTTCTAGTTTGCTTGCTGTTGAAATGGATCCTGTATAATCTAAGGAGGCAAAAACATCTCTCTGGAAGGTGGGTAGATACTGTTGCTAGTTACCTTCTGCCTGGCCCTTGCCACAGAACACTGGTTTATTTAAATGACTTGGGGATAGTTGTCCCGAGCCTGGCTGGACCCCCATGTTCTCAGCCCCCCCAGTAAGTAGGGGCCATGTCACACATTTCTAGCTGACAAGTGCAGGGGATGGCACGGTTGGCCAACTCTTTGGGCACAGAGTTGTGACGAGGGAATGTTTGAGGAGAGAAGTGGCATTTCTTATTGGCAAGGCTGTGGGCCTCAGGCACAAAGTGCATGTGCCAAGAGTGGCAGAGTGGAAGTGTTGCGGTAAGTTGAGAAAGAAAACAAGGAGTCTTGGAAGTCTGATAAAATAGGAAATATTTACTTCTAGAAGGACTGAAAGTCCCCTAAAGTGGGTTTGGAAATTTGGCTCTGAGCTACCCTTTTGTAGGGGCTTCATGATCTATTACCTCATTCTCCCTGTGCTCAGGTTAATTTGAATAAACATTTTAGTCTCTGCAAAAGTTGCAAGGGTAATAAATCCACCGGGGCACAGTGTTTCTTCTCCCAGGGCCCAAGGCCAGGGCAAGCAATAAACACAAATTGCCACCTTTGAGAACAAGCATAATAGATATGCAGCTCTTTTACATACCAATTTCTCCTCCCCAGAGAGCTAGGGTTAGCTCCGGTCAGGCCGTGTCCCTTTTGTTTGTTTCCCTGCTACCGAAGGGTTGAAAGTGCCTGGGCTTTTGTGCACTTTGTTGAGGCTCTGCACTAAATGTTGAATTGTGTTGTCACTAAACTGCTGTGACAGGAGTAAATGTCACTTACTGACAATTAAATATGATTTATAGGAGACGGTATCCAAAAAAGCTGAGTCAGTCCTTACCGACTCCCAACACAATGTAACTGAATACAGAAGCCTGGAAAAGGCAGCTTGGAAATGAAGGGGAAGGAGCCCGTAGCCCACTGTAGATCTGCTTGCACTTGGGAACAGTAGCCGTGATACTGCCTTGGCATAGCCTAGTGCTGTACTGGGTCCTGTGCAGTTGAGTGTTGCCACCGCTGCCACTGCTGCTTCTGGTGGGTGCCAGCTCCCAATAGCCAGAGCAGCGCTGTCCCAGTGACATGCAGGGCAGGTCAGGAGTGATTTTACGTTTGTTCACATTAACAAAAGTGAAAATAATAAGGATGGTTTTGATATTTTATTAAAATGTATACATCTTTAGTAACATTTTAACATGCTAAGTATAAAAAAATTATAAATTGTCCGGGCGTGGTGACTCATGGCTGTAATTCCAGTACTGGGGAGGCAGGGGAGAACTGGAGTATTGCTGTGAGTTCGAGGCTTTCTTGGGCTGCATATTGAGCTTAGGGCCAGCCCGAACAATAGAATGAGATCCTACCTTAACCCCGCTACCGAAAAAATAAATAAATGGGCTTTTACATGACTTTTTCATTCCAAGTTTTCAAAGTCAGATGTGTACTTTACCCTTTCAGCACATCTTAGTTGTCCTAGCTGCTTTTCTTGGGTGCTCTGTAGCCTCATATGGCCAGCGCCTCACGTGTCTTGGCCACATAGCTCCAGCGTCAGACTGCACGAGCTGCGGGGTCTGATTAGCCAGAGCCACCTGATTGTGGTTCTGGAAGGAGAGCAGCTGACTGCCCTCCCTGAGACTCCTGACAAGAGTTGGAAGTGGGCACTGAGGAGGGCAGGTGCTCACTGTAGATGATGGGTCACAGTGGGGACACAGAGCCCTCTCTGTTGGCACAGCATGGCAGCGAACTTGCCCCAAGAGCGGAGCATCAGATAACAGTTGTTTTTTCTAAACCAAAACCTCAGTATTCAGCTGGAATTGCAGTGTTAGCACTTTGCAGTAAGTGAATGGGTTTGATGTTGCAGTTTGGGCATCTGGTCTCCAAAAGTTTCGCTGCCGTCACTGTTCTGAGGTATGATAGGGCCAGTCAGTATCCGTGTCAGCTGGAGTCATGGTGCCAAGTCCGGGGGCACTGGGGCCCCTCCCATTGTTGTGGTCTAGTGCCTGGGCAAGGTGGGGTAGAAGGACAGGTACAGCAGCTAGTGGTCAGTCTTGCCTCTACCGATGTGTTATGTTGCTTCCTTCTTTTTGGTTCACTCTCGGATTAAACAGATGTTATTAGCCAAATGTTGTGGGTGTTGATGAGTCACAATGAGTAAAGGTGCTTCTTGGCATCAAGATGCTGATGCATGTGTGTGAAGTGATTCGGGTGAGGTGGGACATGTGGAGTGCACCAGGGAGAGAAGCAGGGTGACAGCAGTGAGTGTCCTTTCAAAGCGGGAATGTTTCAGCTACATGAAAGCTTCTTCATTAGATAGCCTTTTTTGGTCTGTGTCTTGCACGCTAGGTAACTAAGTACCTTTAAGGTTTTTAAATATTGTTGTTATTATTTTTGATGAAATTTTGTTTTACTTTTTAATAAACAGTGAAAAATAAGTCTTGTGACATCTTGCATTAAACCCATAGATGACACACTTTTACTGTCTTGCATATAAAAAAAAATGCTAGTTTTTGTAACAGTTGTTTACTTTTTAGAATGTAACTGAATTTCTGTTTTAGGTTGCCTGCCTGATTCGAGTTCCTTCTGAAGTGGTCAAGCAGAGGGCTCAGGTATCTGCTTCTTCAGGAACATTTCGAATTTTCTCTAACATCTTATATGAAGAGGTAAGATGTATTTTTAGACTTTTATTTGTTGAAGAAGATTTATAGTGGTTAATGCTATGGAGCTCATTCCAGGAGCCTCAGAGGAAGCTTAGGGCTTAATTTAATATCTGATTATAGTGAAGTCAGACATGGGACAAATTAGAAATATGTGAACTGAATTAAGATATTATAGTAAGATATTCCCACAATATTTGAAGGCCCATGGAAAAGAATTATAATAATGGAGTGATAATAGTGAATAATGGAATATTTATATTAAAGTGTAATTTCTCTCTTTCTGGTCAGTGTTAGCTGTGGGTCAGAAATTCTTCTTCCTGTCTTCCTATCCATGTGACTAGGAAGCTTTAGATATTTTTTTAGTTTTTGTTTCATTTTGTTTTTTTTGATGGTAGTGGGGGATAAACCCAAGAGTAGTCTAACTCTGAGCTAGATCCCTGCCCTTTCTTAGAATTTTATTTTATTTATTTTTTGAGATGGTTGTCTTACATTTGTAGTTCAGGCCCTGTACTCACTATGTAGCCAAGGCAAGCGTGGAACTCATAGCAGTCCTCCTGCCTATGCCTCCCAAGTGCTGGGATTACAGGCGTGAGTCACTATGCCTAGCACTGTGCTGTGTGGTACTGATTGCTGCTGGATATGAACCACCATGTCCTGCATTGTGGTATGTAGTTACTGGGACTCAAGCTAGGGACCTGGCGCTTGCAAGGTAGGTGCCAGAACCACTGAGCTAACTCTCTGGCCCAGAAAATTTATTCTTAATGATCTATCATGTAGGTGAGGATACATTGAATGAAACTAATTCTGTGTGATCTCTATTGGACCATGTGGATGGTTAAATAGATAAAGTTTGTCTAGAAATATATACCACTACTTTATTGAGAGATGGTTAGTGCGCTTCTGGTGTAAAACCCATGAATGTACTTCTCTTTTATGTAAAAGAGTAATTGGTATTTGTGTATATTTACTTTGGAAATATATTTGATACACCCCAATTTTTTTTTCAAGAAGAGAAATATTGGATAACAGCATCTAAAATTAAATTAGCCAGTTTTGTATTTTGAGATGTGTCCATTTAAAAAGAAGCCAACCTGAGCTTTGTATGCTTTAAGCCAACTTAGAACCTTTAACCTCTCTGTAGAACTGGGGTATGGCTAAATCCTTTCCAACTCAAATTTTAGAGCAGGTAAATCTCCTTGGTTCACAATGTCATTTAAAAGTTCTCCTTGTCATTCTAACTTACGAGCTCTTGACTTTTTTGTTTCAGGGTATCCAAGGATTATATCGAGGCTATAAAAGCACAGTTTTAAGAGAGGTAACTCACTTAACTTACACCATTCCGCCATTTTTGTTTTTGTTTTGTTGTGGTACCAGGGATCAAATTGAGGACCTTGCGCTTATGAAGCAGGCGTGGTGCCACTGAGCTAAAGTCTCTGGCCATTAACCTCCACCATTGAAGGACAAAAGAATGATGCATTTTTTTGTTAAAGTTATATTTCTTAATAATCAAATATATTTGAGGACACTGGTTTAAAAATCAAAAAGGGAAATGATTAGTCTTCTAAACACTGAAGATGGGGCCAGCCTTTGGCTTGTGTTTTGCACACACCTGTGTTACAATAAAGTGTTTTAAAGGAAGTTTTGTTAGTGACATAAAGTAACTATTATGTACCTGATGTGTGGACCGAGATGATTTCTCTTCACTCTGTGAGGCCCTGGTGAATGGATGCCCGGGAGCTTTCGCTCTTGCCTTTAAGAGAATTATAGAATGATTTCGCACATTGTGTGGGCTTATTGTTATGCTGGAGTGACTATTGTCTCTTATAATCAGAGCCCTGCAAAATCATTACTAAGAGTGAGACATCAAATAGGTTACTGTAATATGGAGAATTAATGAACAGTTGGTAATGAAATCAGCATTCTAAGACAATTGTTTCAAAAGCCTGTATTGTGGAGTTATCACTTGGCTCCCTGATAAGGGAATAAAGTGAGCTGGAATATTCATTGTGGTGTGGAGTACTGACACTGCTGGCCAGTGGCTTGGAGAGCAGTGTGTCCAGGTGTCCATCGACTCAGTGTCTTCCAGGTCCCAAGTCCTGTGATTAAAGGGCACATTTCCTTCCTTCCTTCCTTCCTTCTTCCCTCCCTCCCTCCCTTTCTGTCTTTATTTCCTTCTTTCTTTTTCTTTTTTTCATTTTTTTCCTGAGTGAAGAACCAAGGGTACCATCAGTAGGCGATTTCAGTAGATTACCAAAGGTAGCATGTTTTATCTGTCTCCCATAGGAGACACTATTTTGAAGTTTAAAAGTTGATTTTGAAATAGAGATACAAGAGAATCTTTATTTGGGATATAATTTTCTATTAAAACACAAGTGAGAACTTGTGTATGACTCCATTGCATCTGCATTTTTTATTTGAAGTTTCTTGGATGTTAAAGCATTTTCATTTATAAAAGTTTTTAATGTAATTAAAAGAGTATCACAGCTAGTGAAATATTGAAGTTCACTGAAATATCTTTTTTTATTCTCAATTGTTTTATTTTCATCTGTGGATTATAGGCCACCTTGTGACACACCAACATTGTTATATTTGACTTAAGGGTTTTCATAAGATAGCAACTGACAGAGTAGCCACATAGTTGGAATAGACCTTGAAGAACTTTTGGTGACAGACTGAATGTTTCAGACTTAGTTATTTGGCAAAGATGACTGTTGTCTTTTTGAAATGTCACCCATACTCTGTATTTGTTCTGTTCTTATTTTCTGACTCATTAAACCTGTTATTTATTCAGATTTTACTTGGATGTTGGAAAAGATGGAGGGACTCGTAATAAACTTTTTAAAAACATTCCCAAAAGATGCTGAATATATTTATATTACACAGAGTCTGGTTGTGCACACAAAAAGATAAAACACAAGGTTACAACTACAGTTCATTCTTTTAAAAATTTGTTTTGACATACATCATGCTAGTAATTAATTTTTAGGCTGCAAACCTTGCAAATAGTGTGACCTTACAGAGATGACTTTGTTTATTCAAAGTGGCAGAGCTTTGTTGGAAATCTAATTGGCGTCTTATGCATTATGTGTATTCATAAAAGATCTTTCAGAACTGATTTTAGCTGATGTATTGCTTGTGTACAGGATCCTCAGATAGCACGAGAGCAGCGTTATTGCTGAATGAAACACAGCTTCTTTTCTAAATGAAAAAAATAAGAAGTGATACATTTGCCTTAAACAAAATTCTTGCATTATAAATAGCTTTGATTCTTACATTATTCTGAAACCAATATCAAATCTTTTGCCAAGAGTGCATTTGATTGTTTCAGTTAAAAAAAAAAAAGGAATCTTTAGTGAGAATCACTGGGAAACATATTTATTCTGTGTGCAATTTTTTTAAAAAAATAGTTTTAGCTCCATAGCAGAGCCTATTAGAATGAGATTGAAGTTCGAATCTATGCCTTATAAGACAGATTATATATGTACTTTAGAATTTTTGAATCCCGTCATACTTTTTCTCTGCCTTTGATGGTTCTTGAGATTGCATGCTTGTCTTTTATATTCTCTTAAACTCTTTTAGTTACTGTGAATTTTCCACCGAGTTTACGCAAGGTCAACAGATTATACTATTTACTCACCCTTTCAGTTTTCATTTTTCTCATGATCTTGCCCAAATTAGATGTGGCCAGGCAGCTTGGTGCAATGGTGTTACTGCAGTGGAAGCAGGGAACAAAATCATAGGTGCTGTCATAACCAAGATGATTTCCGGGGGACGCTGGCCAGAAGGTTCTGCAGAGAGCAGCCTTATAATGTCGGGTGTGAATTAGATTTGGAGAAAAAGCAAAGAAAGGCAATTTATTTCAAAAAGTGGGAATAAGTTAAGTTCAGCCGATGGCTTATCCACAGGTTCTACTCCAGGGTCATTTGCAGAGTGCTATGTATTGGGTGATACCCAGAACTGTTCTGCCCTAAATGATGCACAGTCTCTGGGGAAATGAAGAGGGAAGTATGATATTCAGGGTGCTTATCATGAAGACTGCAATGCTAAACATGCCAGAGATTCTGTGTGATTATAGAGGAAGCACTGCTTGAGTGTTACTCAGCTAGCATTTGTTGCATTAATAAAAGCAAGTCTTAATTTTAGACCTACCACAAGCCCAGAGAGGATGCTTCAACCGAGCGCTCCCAGAGTGGGGTGTTGGGACCAGAGGAGCTGACTCTCTCACTTCAGCTGGCTGTTCCCCAGCTGGAGCAGAGCACGTGGGAAAAGCCCTGGCAAAGGGCCTGACTCTGTGGAGACGGGAGGAGTAGTTATTGGTATGTGGCCATTGGCCACACAGATTTGAAGGTGACAAGCTAGTTGAGGCTGTTGCGGTGGAAGGACATTGCCATTTTAATAATACATAGCTTCTCGTTTCCTTTCAGTAGATGAGAATAGCCACTGAAAGTTTGGGGATCGGTGAGGATTATTCCTTCCAACCCCAACTTTGCCACAAGCAAGTCAAGCAGGTCCAACGAGTCATTGAGCCTGTTCTGTGTGTTCATGGTAGCTTCCAGGACTTAGGTACAGAATTCACCTGTCATGGAAAAGTTCCTTACCAAGCAGACGGAGCAGCTTTCCAACCTGGGTAACCTGGGCAGCCCTTGGCAGTGAGATTTTCCTCCATCCTTTGTCTGGACGCAGGTCTCTTTAGAGATTAGCCTCTTGATTGTCTTTGGACATCTCCCTCCCAGCTGCTTCATATGCCTGCTCTGCGCCAGTCCCACCCCAGCTCTTCAGGCTGTGGCAGACTGCTCTGTCTTTCCTGAAGCTTTCCTCTAGGGCTTGTGTATCTTCTTGTTTGTTAACCTGATGTTTGTTGGAGATCATTTTAAGTCATTTCATAAAAGCACCACTATTTTGCATAGTACTTCATTATACAAGAGAGCTATTATTTACTCAGCCCCTGCCTCATCGAGTAGACATTACAGTGACACTGTAGTGCCTAATTATGTTCAAATGTCCTTCTGTTTTTGCCTGAGAATGTGTGTATATTCCACACTGAGATACACAGTTACTCAGCTAGAGATGTGAGGGTTTGTAATTCTGATATGTAACACTCACTGGCTTCTCCTGGAAAGGTCAAACGACATCTGCCAATAGGGGAAGAGTGCTGGGTTTTTCCTTGGCCTCCTGTTGGGAGAGGAAGAGTGATGTCACTGTAGTTTTAACCTTAATTATGAGTAAGATTCGGCATATTAACTTGTATCTAAAAGCTCTTGTTTCCTTTACTGAGTCATGATTGAGTTGTCACAGCGTTTTGTGAAAATTAGAAAAAAATCTATCATCTGTCTGTCTGTCTGTCTATTGATTGAGACAGGGTCTCACTTTTTTTTTTTTTGAGACAGGGTCTCACTTTGTAGTTCAGGTTGGCCCTAAATTCAGCCTCAAACTCACATCATAGCAATCCTCCTGCCTTCCCCCCCACCCCCCACCCGAGTGCTGGGATTACAGGCATGAGCCACTACACCCGGCACTGTGGTATGTAGTACTGATTGCTGCTGGGCGTGAGTGTCCACTCCCAGTATGGTATGTAGTTTCCAGGGATCGAATCCAGGCCCTTGTGCTTGCAAGACAGGCTCTGGAACCATTGAACTAAATCCCCGACCCTGACAGAGTCTCACTTTTTGTAGTTCAGGCTGGCCATGAACTCACTATGTAGGCTAGGTCAGCCTTGAACTCAAAGCAATCCTCCTGCCTCTCGGCAGAGTGCTGGGATTATAGGTATGAGCCACCATACCCAGCACTGGGGTATGTGGTACTGGGGATCGACCTTGGAACCTTGCACTTGCCAGGCAAATGCCAGAACCACTGGGCTAAATCCCTGGCCCCTAGAAAAATTTCAAAGAGTGAGTTAAATGAGAGAAAGTCCTTCAGGTAGAAGTGACTTTCTGTAGTGCTGTTATAGTAGTGTATGTATTCAATAAAGGTTAACTGTGTTTATTTGTACTCTTGGTAACTGAAAGATGAGTGAAGGACACTGTAGTGTCCACACAGTTCTGTTCATTATCAGCTGTCTGCTTTGGCAAGTTACTTAACCTTTCTGAATCCATTTTCCATTTGTGCTAGGAATTCTTCTGGACTGTGTTTGCTGGAAACTCATAGTAGCCTTTGAGACGGGTATCATAGCAATACCATCTACTTAAGTTCTTGGACATGGTTACAATCTGCATTTAAATATGTGAACCAGTTTCATGAAGATTCACAATTACTGTGTTTAAAATGAGAGGTTGAATATTATTTTTGTTTGTTGTTCAGGTTTTTTTTTTTTTGGTACTGTGGATAGACTCGGGACCTTACTCTTGTGAGGCAGGTACTAGAACCAGTAAGCTAAATCTCCAGCCCTTAGAAGTCAAATATTATTGCTTGTGAATCTTCTCAGTTGCAAATCTAGAGAGTTTTATCCAAATGTCTTATAGAGAGGAACTGTGTAATTGTTGAATGGCAGTCTGTAGTTGATTTTATATTGTCTGGCTTCTACAGACAAAAGAGTGTCCTAGGATAGTAATGTATTTATCTTAACTGATAAATGAACTGATCAGAGTCACTAATATAAATAGGTTGCAGAAAGTTTACAATTTCCTTTTGTATCAAATTGATGATTTGTTGTAGCATGTTTTTCAAACATATATTCAAAAACTGTCTTATTGAGTTTTAGTACTTCAGTGTTTTCCTTGGAAAAATATTTTGAAGCAAGTAGAGCTACAGCTTCTGTTATTTCCCATCTTCAGGTCTGTAAAAGAGGAAAAATAAGTTATACCAGGTGAGGGTTTTTATTTCTGTGTATTAGTGCCATCTATCTTGTATATTTCTATGAAGTTGTCTTCTTTGATCTCTATCTCTGACTTTTCTTTACATTTCATTTGTACTTTGTTTTCCTATGTAACATATAAGTTCTTCTTAAAACTATTGAGTTCTATCTATTTGTAAGGTACACAGGCTTTAGCATAATACTGTTCACATAGTAAGCACTCTGTGAATATTTGTAGTTTTCCCCTTTCTTCAGGCTTAATTCTTTCCTGTTCATGTATTAGCAAATACCATCATCTTTCCAGAATGGTGAATGCAAAGGGGGTTTGGGAACAGCTAGGACAGTGACTCAGCCTTTCGATATATATGCAGTAGTGTATCATGATCTGTGCTGTAGATGGGCGATGGAACACTGTCCCAACTAGTGCATAATTTTCTAAAATTTCAATTTTAGACGTTGAAAAAACTAATTTCTGTAATCTGCTTTTATTAGAAAAGTGCAAATGTTATAACAATTCACTTATTTTCTATATCTCAATAATTCTACTGAAAATTCAGGGAGAAAAGTGATTAGGAACCTTTCCAAACTTTTAATATGAAATTGTTTCTAAATTCAAATCCAATGCAAACATTGAGCCCTGTTTTAATCCTACATAATTCATTTTATTAAGTATGACCAAATAGAACATCTGTTAGAATTCCATAATGTTAGCTTCATGGGAAAAGAAAAAAATCTGTTTGTTCTTGGAATTTGTCCATTTTTTGTAGTCAGGCTTTCAGTAAATGTGTAATGAAACATTCTTATTAATGGGAATATTAAACAAATGAGAATGAAATTTCCCCTTTAATCACAGAGGTTTATAAAATGAGTCACTTAATAGTTATATTATTATAACTACTGTAGAGTTGTTTTATGAGGAATGAGGGGTAGTCCATGCAATTAATCCTTTAAGGCAAGAACTTAAAATTATAACTCCTCAAATACTGATTTGTAGCCTGCAGTTTTTCATCATCTCTTAAATAAACATTTTAGGAAGAATGATTTATTAAAATTAATGTACAAAAATTATTTTAGCCCTTTAGTACATATTTTCTTATATTGTGTTTATATGAAACCAGCTGCCATGTACTTTTCTCGCTCCTTGGACAAAGTTTGTTTGTCCTGTAAAACTCTGGAAATGCATTTTGGCGCATGGGTGGTGTTTTTCCAAAGGGACGCCAGTTCTTGTGTACCTGGTTTACTGGGAGACAAATGCGGTAACGTAAACACAGAAGACAGCTCGTCAGAGATGGAAATCCTCTCTTCTTCATTTTAAATGCTGTAGACATAAACTGTAGTGTTGAAATGGCTTTTTGTTCCCTTGTGTTTTTTATCTATGCGGAATATCTTGTCTTTATCTTTGTGTTAGTTTTGATTGCAGTTAGGCTTCAGAGAACAGAAAATTGTACTACAGTGTTTCAACAAATAAGGATTTTCTTTTCTCTTCCTTTTCCTCTTCTTTTTTTTCTTTCTTTTCTTTTTCCTTTTATAACAAGAAATCTGAGGGCCGGGGAGTTAGCTCAGTGGTTCCCCAGCTGTCTTTCAAGTGCAAGGACCTTGGTTCGATCCCTGGTAACCGTATAGAATACTGGGTGTGGAGACTCACACCCAGCAGCAATCGGTACCACATACCATAGTGCCGGGCGTGGTGGCTCACGCCTGTAATCCCAGCACTGGGGAGGCAGAGGCAGGAGGATTGCTGTGATGTCAGTTGGAGGCTGAGCTCAGGGCCAGCCTGAACCACAAAGCGAGACCCTGTCTCTAAAAACCTAAAAAAAAAAAAAGAAATCTGAATGTGGTTATAGTGCTGTTGTGCTGATTAATGGATGCCCAGGAGGATTCAGTCTCTCTCTTTCTCTTTGGCTGACCTGAATGCTTTTGCTGTGTGGCTTATGATCTCAAAGTAGTAGCTGGAAGTTTGAGGTTTTGGGGTCCACTCAAGCATGAAGAAGGAGTGGGCAGGAGGTAGTCCTATATTTGTCCTGTTTATTGGAAAATGAAAGCATTTCTGGGCCTCCGGAGTTGCCTGGGACCTAGAAAGTTGAGTTGATAGCTTCACAGTACTGCAGGAGCAGGCAGGACAGAGGGCTTAGTAGTACAGTTAATGGCTCGGCCTGTGGTGTCTCCTGTGTTCTGTCTACTCAGATCTTACTGGTAAAGACTGTTCCTGCAAAACAGAAACCACTGCACACATATCCAACTCCATCCCATTGTTGGTGATCCTCTTGTAACTATTCAGGAACATTTCCTGCACCAGACTTTTAGAAATTCAATTGTGCTTCGTAAACTACAGTGTTAATCCTGATTCTGTTCCTGCCACCTCTGTTCTTTAAGGCACCAATGTGAAAGCTCTTCTTGAAGAATGGTTGGGGGGTATCTCATTATTTTGAAGACAAATTTATTTGTTTCAGTGATTTTTCATTTCATTTTGATTTGAAAGTTAAAATCTTAGAATATGCTCTGTATTGATGTAGTCAGTTGTAAACACCCTCTTTAACAAGTGTGTAACTCACATTTTAAGTTGAAGCATTAGCTGATGTTTAATGAGTATTTGCAGTGTTATAGACACTGTGCCAAGTCTTTACACAGATTATTTTGAATAATCCCTGCAGTAGCTCCAGACAGATCCCCACCTCATCATAACTGAAGCCTCAGGTTGTGCTTGAGTCAGGATTCACCTGAGCAAGGGAGAGAACCAAGGAGTCCAGAACCCAGGAATTTAACCACTGTGGTAGCATACATTTTACATTTTACATTTTATGTACATACTCATTGTCCTGTGGGGGCAAATACTTATTTCAAGTGAATCTTCTGTAGTTACATATCTCTCTGCTCTTCACAACTTTAGTTTTACATTAATGCCTGGAGTAATTAGAGAAAGTGGAGAGTCTGCTTTGATAGGACAGCTCACAGAGAACAATGTCTGTTAAGTGTATTATTACTGGTGTTGGCGCGATTGGCTTGTGCCATCTGCCCACATACCTTTTCTCTGAGGTCCTCCTGGGACCACTCAGACTGAGATAGATCTGGGCCAGTGCCAGCCCTGCACCTGTTACCCCATGTGTGCCACTGTTGGAAAGTATTTCCGTTTTTCATTTACAAGTTTACTTTCTGTCTGTCCACGTGCCCCCCCCCCCCCAGGCAGATGCCTTTTGTCTGTCTGTTCTCTGCAGTTAATCTGACACCTAAGGACACAAAATGCAGAATGAACAGGCTGCGTCACACTTACTTCTCCCAATTACACATCAGATTTTTTATATTTCTGGAAGATGTTCAAGTAAACATCTAGCAAGAATTACGGAGTCCTCGTTTGATTCCCAGGCAAATTAATAGTTTTCTGTAAAATAAATGTTCTTTGCTTTCAGTGAAGTCAGTTTTCTTTTGGACTTTTCTTAATATATTTCCTGGTAATCTTGTGCCAGACACAAATAGCTCTGATTTTACTTTTGTTGTTTCTAGTTACAATTGCTTATGTGAGTCCCATGTTTGTGCTTTCTGAAGTAACACATGGAAATAGTAAATAACTTATTCATGAAGAAGATACTTCAAATTATGTCCACTGGGCAGAGGTAAGAGTTAAGTTTGAACTTCTCTGTACTGTATTCCATTTTATTATCTGAACAAACTATCTTATCAGGAGGATTAAGAAACAAGTTCTACCCCAGGTGTGGTGGCTCACACCTGTAATCCCAGCACTCAGGAGGCAGAGACAGGAGGATTGCTCTGAGTTTGAGGCTCGCCTGGGCCACGTAGTGAGTTCAGGGTCAGCCTGAACTATAAAGGGAGACCTTCTCTCAAAAAACTAAAAAAAACCAAAACAAACAAAGAAGCAGACAAAAACTATACATATTAACAAAGCTAAATTTGAAGTCAAATTTAGAATTTTTATGAGTAGTTCAGGGACAGCAGTTGAAGGTAGTCATTAATGCAATTACTGAAAATGTTAATCTATAAGTTTTGTCTATCTACAGATTACTTTAGAATCATGTAATGAAAAAGTTATCTTTAAATGCTAATTATGATGATATATTTTATATATTTTTATAGTCTTTAATTTATTAAACTATAATATACTAACTGTTTTTCGATTGGAAAGTTGAGACTTAGAATAAGTAATATAGCGAGGAGGGGCTGGATCTGGAATTTGAAGACAAGCTAATTAGAATCCGAAAGCCTGTATTTCTTGTCAGAGTTTACCTTCTTTTCACATCTTTAAAGAGTGTTTCAAGAAATCCTATTACAATGAAATGATGGCAGATCTGAAAAACCTGGACCAAATCTGTTGGTCTGAATATATACCACAACTTCTGAGTGTTAACAGGATTTCTTTTTGTGCTGGGGATTGAACTCAGAGCCTTTGTATTTAGCTACATTTAACCTTTTAAATTTTCTTTTTCTTTTTTTAAATTTTGAGATGTAGAGTCTCACTAAGTTTCCCAGACTGGTGGGCAACTAGCAGTGGTTAGGTCCTGGGTTCAATGACCAGCACCAGAAAGAAAAGGGAAGAGAGAGCAGGTGGTTTAGACAGGCAGGCACAAAGATGTGACTTAAAAAGCTTGTAAAATGATTGTAATCCTCCTGCCTTGTCCTGCCAGAATAGCTTTTAAGCAACCTTAAGGACTGAAGAAGGATGCTGATGTCACTATAAGGCCTGCTTTAGAAGCATCTCTGTGAGGTCTCTCATATACATGGATCAGTTTTTTTTTTTTAAATCAGAAATCAATGAGAAAGAAGAAGGATATTTCTTCTGTTTTTTGAAAATACTCTGCTTTTATTATTGGGTGGAAAACTTGTGATATCAGAATCAGAAACTTGTGGATCAGACCCTAGAGGGCGCACAGTGCCTGTGTTATAGATTTTGATGGCAGAATCAAACTGTGGACCTGGAAGCTCCTAGGTTATGTATCTGGCATTCATAGAAATGGGTCAGATTGGAAAATGAAAATTCAAGCATGGTAATGTTTTCCGAGCCAAGGTGCTTGAATGCATAAGTTTGTTTTTATTTTTATTTTTTGGGGGGAGGGGTTGCATGAACAAAGACTTTATTTAGATTCTAATTTTTCTCCCCTTTGCTCTTCATCAGTGACAAAGAGAAGGGTGGTGATTTTACATTTGGAAAACTGGCAGACACTATTAGTGGTAAGATTGACAACGTGCATGCCCAGAATAGTAGAAAGTCATTTCTTTGGTCTTCTAAACAAGCAAATGACTAATTTTAGTGTGACCATGAAAAAAAAAAATCTCATATAAACCCTAATGAGGAGATGATGTGTGAAATTGTTGCAGTCAGGGTAGATTATCCACCTGCTCACTTTGGGATATGGCCCAGGGATAGGTGGAGCATATTTCCAGATATATCTGGATGAGCCATGGAGGCATATTTCACGTGTGGCTTCTGTCCTTTCCCCCCTGGCACTGTTCCCCTGTTCTGCTTCCTAGCAATCATAAACTAACAACTTTGCTTCCCCAGCCCTTCCATCGTAATATTCCTTCTGGGAGCCAGCTAACTATGGACTGAACCCCTCAAACCATGCTGAAATTGTGGACGTAAGGAACTGTGTGTTATTGAAAATGTCAGGAAAACGTCACAGTCATGAAAAAAAGATGTCACAGATAGGAGACTAAGAAAACAGCACGTCAATGCAGTATGATATCCTGGATTGGATCCTGGAGCAGGAAGATGTACTTAAGGAGAAAACTACTAAAATTCAAATGGTATCTGTACTTTAGCTCTTAGTATTGCAGCAGTACTATAGCTGGTTTTGATCTCTGTACTCTGGTTAAAATACTAACTCTGGGGAAGCCAGCTATAAAATATATTATGAACTCTGTGCCATTTTAGCAACTTTTAAAGTCTTTAAATTATTTCCAAAACAAAAAGCTTAAAAAGAATACAGGTTTGGGGCCGGGGAGTTAGCTCAGTGGTTCCGGCGCCTGTCTTGCAAGCGCAAGGGCCCGGGTTCGATTCCCGGTAACCACATAACAATACTGGGTGTGGAGACCCACACCCAGCAGCAACCAGTACCACATACCATAGTGCCGGGTGTGGTGGCTCACGCCTGTAATCCCAGCACTTGGGAGGCAGAGGCAGGAGGATTGTGATGTGAGTTTGAGGCTGAGCTCAGGGCCAGCCTGAACCACAAAGCGAGACCCTGTCTCAAAAAACCTAAAAAAAAAAAGAAAGAAAAAAAAAAAAGAATACAGGTTTGGACATTATACTTAAGTAAGTACAAATACTCTTAAAACGATCTAATATAATGACAAGTTAAATTAAAGACAGAAGTTTTTTGTTTGTTTGAGACAGGTTCTTGCTTTGTAGTTTAGGCTGGTCTTGAACTCTGCCTTGAATTCAGCAATCCTCCTGTCTCTGCCTCCTGAGTGCTGGGATAACAAGCGTGAGCCACCACACCTGGCACTGTGGTATGTGGTACTGATTGCTGTGGATGTGAGTCACCACATTGTTGTATGTGGCTACCAGGGATCGAAACCTGGTCCTTTGTGCTTGCAAGGCAGGCACCAGAACTATTAAGCTAAATCCCTGGCCCAAAACATAAATTTTTTATTTTAAATATTTTATCAAAATAATATGTGAAATCAGTAAGAAGCCTAATGATAGAGAACTTAGGATGAGAAGCAGCAGCGCTTTGACCATCGCCCTCTGTTCTTTTCTGACTGTCACTTTTTAAATCTATTTTTCTTTTTAGTTCTGATTACATTGACACTATATTACACATTTAGACTTCTGGTTCTTTGTCAAATTTAGCCATCTGTTAAGTTTTGGGGATGGAAGATGTAATTTAGCTCACCTGATACTTCTTTTCAATCCTGTCTCATCCTAGCATTCCAAATATATACATTATATTCTTTTGGTTATTTTAAAAGCTTTTTAAGTTGTATCTTTGTGGCTGCCTGTCTGGCTACCTGCTGTCTCTCCTGTTCTGTTTTGGTGCTGGACATTGAACCCAGACCTCCCCAATGCTAGGCACATGCTCTTCCACTGAGCTGGTGTCTTTTTCTTCTTGTATGACAAACTTTTTGCATCTTAAAACTTTCTTTTCACCTCATGAGTTCATAACTTCCTATTTTACCTCCTTGCTTGCCTTAATACAAATTCTGTTTTTGGAAAAAAAATTTCTGTCAGCTTTACTGTCACCCTCCACTGTCCGAATGGCTGACAGTTTGATCCTGCTCTTCACTGACAACCATTCCATGCTTTTCTGTATTGACTCTGAAAGTCCAGTAGCGGTGACCTGGTGTGCACTGTGGAGACCTTGTGAGTGACCCCAGTCCAGCATGCTGCAGTTACTGCTTCCTGTAGTGTTAGTGCTATGTCATCTTTGGGAGTGTTTCAGCACCAGAAATAGATAATCTTTTCTTGGACTATATCTGTTGCTAAATTTAATCTTTTTTTTTGAGACAGGGTCTCGCTTTGTGGTTCAGGCTGGCCCTGAGCTCAGCCTCCAACTGACATCACAGCAATCCTCCTGCCTCTGCCTCCCGAGTGCTGGGATTACAGGCGTGAGCCACCACGCCCGGCACTGTGGTATGTGGTACTGGTTGCTGCTGGGTGTGGGTCTCCACACCCAGTATTGTTATGTGGTTA
>PVIR01028411.1:0-22003 GCA_004026965.1 Petromus typicus | reverse complement strand
TCTCCTGACACGCTGAGTCACTAGCATGCTGCCGGATGGCCGGGGGCACCTATGTCATCCTGCTCCCATAGCTCAGCATGTGCTGCAGCCCCCAGGAAAAGTTGAGTCTAAATCATATGGCTTCAGTTCAATCTATCCATTCATTTCCTAAGCCCAGTGGGGACATACTTTTTCATTCTTCTTTAATGAGATTTATATCTTCTTCATTTTTAGATTTTAGCGAAATGAACATGTGTGGTTGAACATATTATCCAACTATGGGTCTTAGAAGTTTTGAATATTTGTAAGTCAGAGAGATCTAGTTATCTCAAACTGCAATAAAAGCCTTCATTATAGCTTGTAAAAATATACATGTTTTATATTATTTGTGTTATTCAGACCATTATTTCCATGTTTGAAGTACAGACCCGATGGTCCATTTTGTCATTCTCTCACACTCTCATTTCCTCCAGTCCCAATCTGCAAAGCATTTCTATTTCTGATGGTATAGTGCGGTACAATCAGAAGATGCAGACTTTGAAACCAAAGAGACATAGATTTAAATGTCGCTTGCTAGTCTTGTCACTTTAGACCAGTCTCCCTTTTTGAACTTCACTTTGCACACATACAAATATCTCTAGTAATATCTGCTGTATAGAGTGGTTTTGGAGATGAGGATAATGACCTGTTTGGCATTTATAGCCTCACGGTAAGAGAGCCAGTAGTAGTGATGGTAGGTAAAATGTTAATATTTTGGACTGTTGAAACAAAGAAACTGTTCTCTTTCTGTGGCTGGAAATCCTGCCAATCTAATCATGATACTTCTTGTGTTTTAACAATTAGGGTAGGAAGTGTCCCTAGAGAGCATTAATTGAAATTTAAAAACTAGCAATTTGAAAATCACTAAAAGGGAATTTGGACCAACTTCTATTATTATTTTCTGTGACTTTATTAAATAAAAGAGATTTGATGGTATCTTAATGTGAGGCTTTGGTTATAAGAGACCTAAAATACAGTCTTTGATCTTCACTAGAACCCCTGAAGACTCGGAAGAAAAGTTGCCTGTTCCTCGCTAGCCTCAAAATAAGGACCAGATGAGAAAGTGTAAAAGCAGACTGAATCAGATCTATGCAAACAGCAGACTGAGCCTAATGGTGGTGCACACGTGAATGTACCACACACGGGCTCTGAGGATGAAGCAGAAGTGTCCCTGGCAAATGGGATTATAACTATGAGTAGAGTCACATGTACCAGTGGAAAAGCTTTCTTTAGAATTTCTAGACCTCTTTCCTGGCTGATCTGTTCTTTTGCTAATGATGGCCTCGCCTTTTAAGCTGTCTCCTCTTGTGGGCCTGATGCGTTCAGACGTGTGTGAAGTTTTGTGCCTCTATGAGTAACACATAAAGAATTGAAGCCCCACCCTGCACATGAGACATTATAGAAATATTTGAAGTACTACCAAAAAAAAACCCAAGATAATATATTCTATATCCCTGAGGACTATTAGTTTTATTTGGACTTATTAAAAAATATAGGGCCTGAAATTTTCGAGTATATGCAAAAATATTTCAAAATAGAAATCAATGCTTTTGCACAAATATATAATGCCAGCAATCTTTTTGTAAATCAAATAATTTATACTTATAAAAAATTGTACTTAGTGTGAAGTGAGTACATTACCATATACTTGGTATAGTGTGGTGAAGGGCTCACTGAGAATGAGGGGCAGACTCAAAGCTTTCAAAGTTCGTTTCTGTTTATGAAGTTTAATTCATTTTTTAAGTCATATTTTTATTGTAATTCTTAACAGTTTTTAGCCAAAGAAAACAGAAAATGCCCTGTCACAGTAATGTCACTATGAAGATAGGCAGAGCATAGAGTTTGGTGCAGGATAGATGTGCTTTTTTCATTCTCCTTGTTACTACTTCGTCATCAGTGTCACTTTCACAGAAAATTGGTGTAATTTCCTTGCTACACATTTTCTTAATCTGGAAAATGGTGCAGCACTACCTGACTTCTGTGAATGTTAAAGGAGGATTAGATAAAATAATAATAATAATAATAATAATAATAAATACTCCTAATAATAAGATAATTACTGGCACACAGTAATTGCTGAGTGAACTTTTCTTTTTTAAAATTTCATTTGAAATATAATAGCTAACTGAACTGGCATTTTTTTCCCAGATACTTATGTATAAATTTGAAAGGGACACTGATTTCTCGCCTTTTGAGGCTAAAAGATAACTAGTATTACCGGTTTCCTAAACCATAGACATCACTGGGTCAGATTATGCATTTAATTTTGCCTTTTTTTCTGATAGGTGGAGGAGTCTGTGTTCCTGACTATACAGCCACTTGTGCTTATCCCTCTTTTAGCTACTTAATGTGGTTGGACATCTGTTTAAGTTTGTGTCGATTTTATAGGCTGATCCCTAAAAACACTAAATTTGTGTGATTCGGAGCCAAATTTCCAATTACAGAACAAAAGTTGTAATCTCACTTTCATCCCTGATCCTGAAGGAATCCTTCCTTGTCATCACAAATGCACGATAGTGCATAGTTTACCCATCTTGGAAGATAGTGAGTCATCTTTGAAGGCTTTGCCCAATTCTTGGAACGCTGGCAGGTTTTATAAAGTTTCACTAAAGGCAGATATTTCACATGGACCAACAATGCCTACAGGACATTTATTTGTTCAACTCATTTATTTTCTATCAATTTACAATAAATTATACATCGACTAAGGACAAATACATATATACACATAAAATCAAGGTGTATTAATCAATTTGAGTTGGTAATTTATATTTTTTGGCCTACTCTAACTATATTTTAGCTTTTTTTTTTTTTTTTTTGAGACAGGGTCTCGCTTTGTAGTTCAGGCTGGCCCTGAGCTCAGCCTCCAACTCACATCATAGCAGTCGTCCTGCCTCTGCCTCCCAAGTGCTGGGATTACAGGCATGAGCCACATGCCTGGCACTGTGGTATGTGGTACTGGTTGCTGCTGAGCGTGAGCCTCCATGCCCAGTATTGTATGAGGTTGCTGGGGGATCAAACTGGGTCGTTGGCACTTGCAAGACAGGTGCTGGAACCACTGAGCCCAATCCCCAGCCCTGTATTTTAGCTTCTTAACCATCATCAAGCAATCTTTCCATATTATTGAAATAATTATCATGATGATATTTTTCTGTTTGTTCTAAGTTTCATGTACATTACTAAAAATATTAATTTTCACTGTTTCTCTCATGTAGCTTTCAGTGTGCATATAAACAATAGTGAGTGTTTTTAGAAGAGAGCAAGCCCATCTTATTCCCAGCCATGAAATCCTATGGTGCTAGATCTAGTTTTTGTAAACTCATTGATCGAGAGCTTGCTTCTAAGCTGCTCTTTTGCGTCTTTCTCCTCTTCACGAAGCACAGAAGTTGCACTGTGCTCACATTAAGGTTGTAACATTTAAATAATTAATCAGGCTCAGTAAGCACAGCAAATGGTGCCTTCACTCTAGGAAACATATTGTAGCGAATAAGTGCAAAGGGTCCACTAATCACTATTTTGTTTCTCTCCGATATGAAAGTTTTTTTGTATCCTGTCAACAATAAGAGAAATCAGTTAGACGGCATAGGCAGTTCTGTCTTGGCAAAATGCGGTCATATATGCGCACGTATTTCATAGACATTCCTCACAGAAGACATTGTTCTCATAGAATATTCATGCTGCAAACTCTTTTTTAGATTCAAAAAGAGACACATGAAGCAAAACCCTTCAGATTTCTGGCATAAGTCAAAAAAGAGAAAAACATTTTATTGCCAAGTATCTCTTTCCCTAACTTAATATCATTGAAAAGACACAGTGATAAATGGAGTTATAGTTCAACTTTTGTGATATTTTATGTTCATTCTGACTAATTGATAATAGCCATTTTTACTGATTTCCCTCACATTTTATCATTGTGATTCATCTTCTTAAATATTTATTGAAAAAGGTAAAGTATAATGTCGCAAAATGACTTTATGCTATATGGTGCTTGGCTTTAATGATCTAAATGAAGCCAAACCAAGTATACTGATGGTGTAACTAGAGTCTAGTTTGTGTACTGGATGTTTGGATAAAGGAGATCTCATGGAGCTGAAAAATAACCTTGCAAACTAGTTTATGGAAACAAATGGAGGAATCAGAATAGCTAATAGAGGTAAGAAGAAATAAAAAGAAATTATAGTAAGAAAAGATAGCTCATCATTTAATGAATGCTGCCAATACTAAATGCTGTCAGAGTTCAGAGTCATGAGAAGTCTCCAGAAATTGATGGTTATAGGGTCAAGTTTATAGAGGAGTTAGAGTTTCATCCCATGAATAGCTTATGGGAAATCAGAGAGGTAGACTGTGCAAAGTTTAGATTTTTCTGGTCAATCAAACTAGGGGCTGCCATATGGAGGTCCTAGAATCAGTGGTCCTCAATTTGCAGAGTAGAAATTCTTGGTGACATTTGAATTAGAGCTTGATGTGATCAAGTGAAGCTCAGTCTTGCAGCACCTGGGTCGGAATGAGGATGGCATGGAGGTCAGCAGTGAGGAAACCAGCGCAGGAGTGTAGAGATGAAAAGCAAAAACTCAGGGATGGCACAGCAATGGCTTGTTAGACTGACTAGAGGGCACCAAGCAAAATGAGCCACTTGAGTGCCTGAGCCACGGATTTCCTAGACAGGTGTGAGCTGAGAAAGATGGGAAAGAAACGCAGGAATGCAGCTGTGGCGAAAATGAAGTTAGTCACAAATATAAATGTAGTTCATATCCACAGCACAGCATATGCTGTCATGTATAAGAAACATGTTTCGCCAAGACATTATTATAAATATATTGTGACAAGACGCTAATATGCAAACACTCAAGGTAAAAACCAAAAGCAAAGTGATATAAATATTCTTTTAAAAAGCAAAAATATGATACAGTCACAGGTGCAATCTCAGTTTCTTTAGTCTTGCCAGTGTATGGGTGGATGTCTACCTGGTTTCATTCAGGGTAACTGTTGGAGTTTTTTTACCTGCAAATGTGAGCTCTCCAGCCCCATGTGAACTGCTTTCTCTCTCATCACATATTTTTGGGACACTGAGTGGCATATCACATCTGTACTTACTCCGTGTTGGGCACAGCTACACTTTGGAGCTGTTTGAACCACTGGGCAGAGTTTTCTCAGTTTGTGGACCCTGGCAGCCCTGAACCTCCAGGCATTATTGCATTTTACAATGGGGTTTGGGCAAAACTAAGCCTTTTGGATTGAACCGATCAGAAGGCCCCCTGGACACTTTCTGACAAGTGTATTACAGAGTATGGCAAAGTGTCTCCTTCAGTTGAGTTACAGCGCTCTCAAGCAATGGCACTCATTGGCATATGGGGTACAGATATGCGGCAGATCAGTCTAGCCACAAACCCTGTGCTCTTAAACCTAGAATTTTTATAAATGGCATTCAGTTCCATAAGACAGTATTGGAAGAAGTTCTAGGGTTCAGATCTAGAAGTTTACCAAATCTACACCAGATATTACACAGGAATCCCTGAACTTGGAGACTAATTTGGTCAAATTCTCCTTAAAGTTATCAATGGTCTATCAATCTCTATAGCAGCAACTGCAGAATATCAGATAAGTTAAAAAAGAAAAATATGCTCAAGAAATCAGTTTACTGCCAATGTGAACACTTCAAGCCTTAAGCAAGTTTTTGTCTGTTTTACATTTAACATTGGAGCCTCATGAGACATGTAGTTTTCTGATTAGACCTCAAGATTACTGAGTCTAAGGAAAGATTTAAAGAGCCACAGTGCTCTGTGTATGGATTAAAGTAGTATCAATTTGACATTTTTTCTTGCTACACAATTTTTTTTGAGAGAGAGGATCTTGCTTCTTGTAGTTCAGGCTGGCCCTGAGCTCAGCCTTGAACTCACAGCAATCTTCTTGCCTCCATCTCCCTTGTGCTGGGATTACAGGTGTGAGCTACCATGCCCAGCACTGGCACTGTGGTATGTCCTACTGATTTCTGGTGGGCGTGAATCTCCATGCTCAGTATTGTTGTATGTGGTTCCCGGGGATCAAACCCAGGCCCTTGCACTTGCAAGGCAGGCACCAGTACCACTGAGCTGAATCCCCAGTCCCTTCCTAACAATTTTAAAAATGCATGTATCTGTCGTGTGATTTCTTGTAGGAAAGATCTGAGGCAATGAGACTCTATGCTTTCATTCCTATATTATCATTACATACACCAGAGGAAAGCAGGGTAATAAGGATAATATCTTCAAATTAAAGAATTTATTAGACATGTTTGTGAATTCTGGATTGGAGGGCAAAGAATACCAAAAAAACTATGCAACCTGTACTTCTCTATCTCTTTTTCTTTCAGAGAACTATGTTAGGATGGTTCTTAGATATAAAGGGTTTAAATGTAAAAGTGAACTCTTGGAAAAATGTGAAATTGTCGTCTCCCAAGGCTTGCATCTCTGAACACTCTTTTTCATCTCTTTTCCTAAGAGTCTTGGGAAGAAAATCACAGCTGTTCCCCACATGTCATTTTCCTCCTGGTCTTGAATATATTTGCCATTTTCCTCTCTTGCCATGAGAGTCCTTAGGCCTGGTGCTGTCTGATTTCCTCTGCCCTCCTTTTTCTGTCTTTCTTCCAACCCTTCACATGAGTAGAAGGGGAAATCCTGCAAAGAAATATCAGCTCTGACCTTGGGTTACTCTTTCCACCTTGGTTTCTTTCTGCGTTATTATGACTCATTTTTTTTCAGTGGTGGTTCTCATCTTATTTTTACATTATATTAGTACTTAATGCACTTTTACTTGGCTTTCGCTCATCTCCTCTCTTTAATGTTCACTTTATACAAATAATGCACTTGCCCTTTTTCTGTCTTTTGAAAATGCTGCGAAGCTCCTCCATGAAATTCTTTCCACTTTTGGCTTCTGTGATTCCATGCCTGCCTTTCTGTTGGCTGCTGGCCTTTTGTCTTCTTACCCTCAACAAGTGGATTTTCTCAAGTCCCAAATATTTACTCTTTACCCTGCTTCAGAATTAGTGTTCCAGACTACATGGCTCTCCGCTCTTTCTCTAGTTACACATTCTACTCTGCATCCTTTCGGCCTTCAAGGAATTCAGTAATAATAGTTTCCCACAATGTTGGCACTCACTAAACTCTTAGTAATAACACAAAATAATTTTGTACCTGTTTTACAGATTGTATTACCAAAGCTTAGAAATGATCACCCAAGGTCATGCAGTTCCTCTGAGTCTATGAGTTGGACTGGGTTCCACATCTTACACTTCTCTTATTTTACAAGTCTTTTAGTTTGCATTTACATGAAAGGCTCTTTTATAGGTTTCTTAAAACTCTTCCTGATGGTGCTGTGAGGAAGGAAGATCACTTATTTTTATGATTTTTGTTTTAAAGATTAGGAACCCTGCTGTTAGAGACCTAGATGAACCTCATTGTTGCTAGAGTTGCTTCTTAAACACAAATACTGTGGTACTAAATCCACTTTTCTTTCTATTTATCATTTTAAGCAATGGGAATATTTCTCTACTGTTATCCATGGTGTACTTCATGAATGTATGATTTATGTAGTTCAGTAAATAGATTTAAAGGATGAATGAAATTTTTCTGTATATTATCGAGAGCTGCTCATTGCTTGTTGATGGTATTTCTACTTCAAAGTAACTTCAATTATTAAGACACCTGAGTTTTATAAAATACTTTTTTAAATGTAGATTTTTACAAGTGGAAATTTGTAATATTGTGTTTCTATGACATCTACAATTTTTCTGGGATATTTTTGGTACCTGAACATGAACTGTATCCAAAAATTCATAGATACTCATGAAATAGTTTTGAAATGAATTTTAAATAAATCATTCTCTGTGAGCACTTCTGCATTATGATATAAAATAATTATAAATTTATTTTGATAATCATATGGCAGTGACAGAATGTATTTAGATGTAAAAAGTCAATATAGGGCCAGGGATTTAGCTCAGTGGTTCCAGCGCCTGTCTTCCAAGCACAAGTGCCCCGGTTCAATTCCCTGGTAACCACATACAATACTGGGCATGGAGACTCATGCCCAGCAGCAATCAGTACCACATACCACAGTGCTGGGCGTGATGGCTCACGCCTGTCATCCCAGCACTTGAGAGGCAGAGGCAGGAGGATTACTGTGATGTGAGTTTGAGGCTGAGCTCAAGGCCAGCCTGAACTACAAAGCGAGAGACCCTGTCTCAAAGAAAAAAAAACAAAAAACAAAAAAGAAGTTAATATAGTCTCATAATTTTGTAATTGGTGAAAGTCAAGCGTTCACAGAAGAGAGGGCATAGCAGGAACCAGCTGTGGGCCCAGAGGGAGAAGACAAAAGCACGCAAATGATGCTAAGGGAGTTTTTTTCATAATTAAAAGTATATATAACTTAGAGTAAGCAAAGAATATATTTCCATGTAGGTTGAGGCTAAAAGGACACACATTCTAAAATGTTATAGTATCATAATCAAGGTTTCCACCATAGAAAAAGACAAGCTCTTGTGAGAGTGAGTCTTCTATATCTCACGTAGAATCTGGATAATTGACTTTTAAGAAACATGGGAGAAAAAAGTACTTCATCGTTTGGGGAAGGGAAGGTGGTGGGCCCTTGGGAGATTTCTTCTAAATGTAGGATTCTATTCCGAGGCCTCAAGTCACCAAACATTATCAATTGAATGAATGTCATTTTCTTAAGATTTTCAGAATTTCCAGTTCAGGAATAATGTTACTCATTTCTCTCTGTCTTTTTTTTTTTAGGTTTTTTGAGACAGGGTCTAGCTTGGTGGTTGAGGCTGGCCCTGAGCTCAGCCTCAAACTCACATCACAGCAATCCTCCTGCCTCTGCCTCCCGAGTGCTGGGATTACAGGCATGAGCCACCACGTCTGGCACTGTGGTATGTGGCACTGGTTGCTGCTGGGTGTGAGTCTACACGCCCAGTATGGTATGTGGTTACCAGGGATCGAACCCTGGTCCTTGTGCTTGCAAGACAGGTGCCGGAACCACTGAGCTAACTCCCTGGCCCTTCTCTCTGTCTTTTAAGAACTGCTACATAAAGCAAGAAACACCCTAAAGAAGTGAGGTAGTTAGGAAAAAAAGAACATCACCTTTGGAGGTAGATGGTAAGCTCTGAGAAGTATGAAGGAGATAATTACACCTTTTCTTCAACAAAGGGTTTAATGGGACAGATGGACAATCACTGTTCCGAAGGCATCTCATCTATTGTACATAAGCAATCTATTGTCTATCGTCTGTAAGTGAGGCAGTCAGAAATAGCAACAAGAAAAGAAACCACAGTTGAGAAACCTTACATCAGAGTTGGAAGGCAAAACAAGCTACGAAATAGTTTATCAAAGAATAACATACTAATTGATACTTCTTTAAGTCTTGTTTAAAATTATATTTACTTAAGATATGTCGAATAGAATGAGTATCCAGTGTTTAATTTATGCTATTATTTATATTAATTAAATGAGCAAATTAAAGCGATCTCCACATGTTGTAGCAAGCAAACTGATGAAAAATTTTCAGTTAATATTATCTTCACACTCAAGTTATTTTACATTAACAAAATTCAATAGGTATTCAAGGAGCATAGGCTAACCACAGTGCTAGATTCCATGTGGAAATCAGAGATAAGGAAAATAAAACTTAGAAGTCTGGATAGAAACAATTTATTAAAGCTGTATTACAGGTTCTCCTTTATCAGTTCTTTCCACAATTTTAAAAATAATAAACGCATAAGGAAAATAAGATGATAAAAACTAGCCACACTAAAAAAAACCAAGAAGGTAAAATATTATGGCAAATGGCAGTCCAGAAAGATAGAGATGATTTCACAAGTCAGAATGGCTAATTGTTTCTGCCTTATCCCTACCATAATTTATAGTGAAAAAGAATCCTCTGAATTTTTATTTGAGACACAATGTGAAGAGACTACTTTTAAAGAAAAATTAGCACAAATTGGGGGGGTAGGAATAAAACTCCAAAATATAGGAGTTGTTATCTACTGCCATAGAATGTCAGAATTTCATTAGAAGCTTAAAAACCATAGAGACAACCATATCAAGGCTTTAATATTTAATACAAAGGATAAATGCATCTCCTTTATGAATAAAGTATATTTCTAGTAGGTGGAGTGAACTCTAATGTAGGGTATTTAATGGTAAGTTGAAGTAATACAAAAGCCAAGACCAATGGAACTCTCCTCAATTTCTCCCCGACTGTACATCCTCAGATTGTGCCAAAGCAGCCATAAAGACATCCAGTCCTCAGTGGTAAGTGAATAAGAAAAAACCAAGCCTTCACATGGAGCTATATCCCCAGCCCATTTTGAAATTTTTATCTTAGAACAGGGTCTTACTGAATCACTGTATCACTAAATTGGGTTCAAACTTGTAATTATCTGCATTAGCCTGAGAGCTGGTATTACAGGTGTGTGCCACTACATCCAGTTTTTCAAATACATCTTTAAAAAGAATCCAGCAATACATTAATGGAGAAAACAAAAGCTTGTGTAGTTATTTAGCAATAATTTGTGCTACAGTGGGCTTTTCCTTGAATTGTAATCATATTTTACTTTCTTGTAATCATATTTTAGTGTCATTGTAATGTAAACACTGATAAAGTTTTTGATTATGTTGTTTTCCTCTGATCAAGATCTGGTAAAACATTCTCCCCAAAATTCCAGTTTATAAATAGCCATGAGAAAACTGACCATTACATTAATATGAGAAGTTTGTTTCTTAAAAAATGGTCTTCACTTAGAAAGATTGTCTGGGGGCTGGGGATATAGCTCAGTGGTTCCGGCACCTGTCTTGCAAGCTCAAGGACCCAGGTTTGTTCCCCCGGTAACCACATGCTATACTGGGTGTGGAGATCACACCCAGCAGCAATCAGTACCACATACCACAGTGCCGGGCATGGTGGCTCACGCCTGTAATCCCAGCACTCGGGAGGCAGAGGCAGGAGGATTGCTGTGATGTGAGTTTGAGGCTGAGCTCAGGGCCAGCCTGAACCACAAAGCAAGACCCTGTCTCAAAACAAAAACAAAAACAAACAAACAAACAAAAAGAGAGATTGTCTGATAAAATAACTGTATTATATCTTATTTTGTCTGCACTCCTCAGCATAACCTCTTATGGTTTAGACCTAACATGTGCCTCCAAGTCTCATATGTTTGGCAGTTGGGCTTCTGGAAGGTGACTGGACTCTGTAGGTGCTATATACTAGCAGTGGATGAATCATTGGAGGGTTCATACCTCCACTTCCTGTTAGGAGATGGCACTTGGCAGGAGGAGGTGGGTCAATGGTGGTGGGACCTGAAGGGGGTATTCTTGATCCCAAATCCTCCCTCTCTCTGCTTTCGCCAGCCATGAAGTGAACACCTTCTCTCTGGCCATGATTTTCTGCCTTGGTACAAGCTAGTTTCTGGACTGAACTTTCAGAAGCCGTGAGCCCAAGTAAACTTCTCCTTTGATTCTTGGGTGTTGGATGATTTGTGCCATTGCTGGGAAAGTGATTAATACATGGCTCAAACTTGGGAGCTTATTGGAAGGGGTTGTTCATTGAGTACCTTTGTCGGAAAATTCACTGAAGGTGAATTTACATTTACATTTACACTTACATTTACATTTGCATTGGCAAAAGAAAAATTATTCTTTGTACTTTAAGTTTCTGGCTACAATGGTGCACAGTAAATAAATCTGAAGACATTCCTGGTGCAACCAACACTCCAAAGGGCCACCCCCTTTCAACTGAGCTAGTCCCATCTAATGAGGAGGTATACAGGTTTAACAAGAGCTCAACTGTTATGGCTTGTATCTAGATGTCCTCCCAAAGTCTCATGAGGTTGGAGTTGGGGCTTTTTGGAGGTGGTTGGATCTAGGGAATATGATGTGGGATCAGTGATGTATTGATTCATAGTGGGATGTCAGGATTTAGGGTGTAAGTTCTGTCTTTTCTGAGGGTGGTACCCTGGATAAAAAAGAGAAAAAGAGGGCTGTTGTGGTTCATTGCTTCTTTGTCACTTGCTTCTTGCTGCCTTCTCCCTGCAATAAACTGTTTCTCCTTTGCCACGCCACACTGCCATGGAGCCAGCCAACTGTGGACTAATATTTTTACAAACTGAACTACAATAAATCTTTCCTCCTTTAAGTTTGGGTATTGGGTATTTTGTCTCACCATGAGAAAAGTAACTGACATGAACATTCTCTGTTGCCTGTATTGCCAGATGGTCTATGATTAGCTTCTTGACCTCTATCTAGCCCTTGCTCCAGTGACAGTCTCACAATGAGGCCTAAGCAGAGCACACTATTTGCAAATCCATTAACCGGCTTTACTGGTTCTCTTTTGTTTTATTTTTATCATAACACCTCTTAGAATCTACCATAACATGTAATTAACCTATTCATTGTGTTTATTGTTTATATTTCCATTGGTAGGGGATAAAAATGTGCACAGGAAAAGTCTTTGTTAGTTTTGTTCCCTGGTGCACCCCAGTGTCCTCGAACAGTATGGTTCACAGGAGCCCCACCATATCAGTGCAGCCATCCCATGGTGCAGTGTGGGCTCAGAAGTTAGACTACCTGGGTTCAGGATCTGACTCTAGGGCCTGACTGTCATCTGAGTTTGGCTAGATCTGTGCAGCTTGAGGTTTGGTTTTCTCACCTGTTCCATTGTTGTTAATAGTATCACCTATTATAAGGATTCAGATGGCAGGAACAATAACAAGTATATTAGATACACAATAAATATTAATGCTTACTCTTTGAGTTATCAACAGCTTCTTGTTCTAAAGACAAAACTGTCATTGAGCTCTGTGGGCATTACCTAATCCCTGGCCTTTCAGGAGGGACCTTCTTGAGGAGCTGCTGTGAGTTCTTTGTCTCTCATTTCTTCTTAGCTTGCTGGCTGCAGTCTTTGTCCCTACAGCCACTTACTCCACACGCTTTTAAAAAAGTTATCAATTATCCGGCAGTTTCTAAATTTACTGATCATTTTAAAGTCCTTGATCTTCCTGTCATATGTAGCATTTTTAGTTATACCACTCTTTTTGCCGGTCTTGCCTTCCTTCCTTCCTTGACCAGGCCTCTTTTCTCTGCTTCTAATTTCCTACCACATAAACACTTCATCCAGGGCCTATGCCTTTAACATCTGTTGATTCTCTTGATTTTTTCTAGTCCACTAGCTGAAAACTGACAATAACTTACTGATGCCGAACAACTCAGTGTCTTGAGCTGAAAATATCAGCTGATCTTTGGATCTCCATGCTTAAAAATCATCTGGACCTTTTTGTGAGCATCCCAGAGGCCTGTCAATCTGGACACGGTTAAGAGTGAATTTATCATCTCCTCGCTCTTCCTCTGGTGTGCTCTTTGTCATTTATTCATCAATATTCAACCAGTTCTGAATTATTGCCCAATTTAACCCCAGTATAGTTCTCAAGTGTATTCAATATCTTCATTGCAATCACTTCTTAACCCAAGGCCTCCACATCATATTTTATAGTTATCTTTGGCTAACTTTGATGCATTTGACCACATCAAACCTATACTTTTTTTAAAACTTCAGGAATTCTACTAGAGATTCAGGGAAGGGTCCAGTCTCATGCATATGACATTAAAGACTCCCAATGACTTGTTCTTTCTCATATCTGCTTAAATCATTATGAACTGCTTCTAGGTACTAGGACACATCACAATGCTTTATAAATATGTTATATTATTCATGCTACTCTCTCTTCCAAGAAGGTCTTCTGATCTTCCAGTGGCTAAGTCTTATCCTTAGTCAAGATGAAAATTTAGAGTCAGGAGGCCTTTCATAACTCCTTCATAGAATGTATATATTTACAGTTATCCCTTGATCCTATGAATACACACATTTATTAATCTATCCACTGAAATATTTGTAAGCACCTACTTTGTCTAGGAAATTGTGGTATTTCAGAAAGAGGTGAAATCTCTTCTTGTGTAGAGTATTTCTTTGGGTGGGGAAAGAAATGTCAAATAACTCATATACAAATGCTTCTTTTATGATCATGATGACAAAAGCTGTACAGAAGGAATGAAAGGTGCCAGTAGAGTACATAATAAGGCAGATACAGCCGCTCTTGGAAGTCAAGGAAAGCCTCTCCGTGAAACTAATATGCAAAGTGCAAAAGGAGGGAAATATACTAGGGGTAGTTTTACTCTGGAAAATGGAATGGTGTTTTTGAAGGACTGAAAGAAAGCCAGTGTGTTATATATACACATTATCATCGCATTCCACATTGAGAGTTTGTACCAGTATATGACAGGACTTGATTCTCCTCTGTATATATAATGTACCAATAAAGATTTGAATTTTAAAAAAAAGCCAGTGCAGCTGGAAAGCAGTGATGGAGCAGAAATTGGTCAAGAGAGGAAGCACTTAGCATACAAAATTGAAATTATGGCTTCCCAGATAAACTGAGCTTCCCAGAACTGGCCGTGTATGATGGCTCCCTGTGTGTTTGAGAACACTTTCACCGTCAGCAGTAGAAACCAATTCTGCCAATTTAGAAAGAGGTTTAAATTGGATAGTTACCAGAAAGTCACAGACTTGTTGGTAAAAATCCTGAAAAGCCAGCCCACCAAAACTGACACATATTCATGTCACTTAACGTGGCTGGCCCTTGTTAGGAGTGCAATAAAGAATTGTTGGATTAAACCATACTTCTCATATACCTTTTATTTTAATTAATCAAGTTTATTCATACATTTTAGGAATGCATTATGATCAAATTCATCATTGAAAGTTTGTACCTGTACATGGAATATCTTGATTCCTTTTTCCCCTATTCCCTTGCCCTCCCTATATGCCCCACCCCCTATATGTATAAAATTTGTTTCCTTTTTTTTTCTTTTTACCATCAAGTATTTTCTTTCCTATCTTTGCTTTCCCCTGCCCACCCTCCCCAGAACCTCTTCCTTTTTGAACATTTACTTCCTATTTCACAATACTTGTCATATATTCTGGACCTCATTTGCACGTTCAGTTTCTCACATGAAGAAATGATACAGTATTTATACATCTATATCTTATTTATTTCACTTAATTAAATGGTCTCAAGGGGCATCCATTTAGCTTTAAATGGATTTATCATTCTTTATGGCTGAGAAAATAAATCCATATACCAGTGGATTTATCATTCTTTATGGCTGAGAAATACTCCGTTGTATTTTTTAAAACCACACCTGTTTAGCCACTCTCTGGCTGATGGGCATTTACATTGTTTCCAAGATTTAGCTATCACAAACTGGGCTGCTATAAACAACATGCAAGTTTTCACCACACGGTGTGATTATTGTTGCTCTGTCTCTTACTGAGAAAAAGGGTAGCATTTTGTTTTGGTTTGTATCACAATATCTAGCTCAGTGTGTGGCACCTAGATGTCCTATAAATACGTTGTAAAGAAATGAAGGTAATCATAGGCTTATGTCCCCATCTGCTGCAGAGCTCAGTGATTGGACTTGAGCCTGGGCTCTTCACCAGAACAACACATCACTTCTTCTCCCCTCAGCCCTGAGAAAAGTGCCTCATTTACAGAGGAAGATCACACATGTGTGGATGAGTGAATAATCCAATCTTATGCAAAGCTAGACTTTAAATTTAAATGCCTAAGTAAAAATTTTTAAACAATATTTCAGCAGTTCTTAGTAACTATTGTATTGATTCTTATTTTTCAAAGACTAAGCTTCTAGTGAGTCATGTCAGTGGCTTAGTAATAAAAAAAAAATTGCTATGGAGACGTATATGTAGTATTTTTCTACAGAGATTACATCTTAGCATTCTTGTTGCCAATTCTAAATACACCAGAGGAGAAGAAAAAGCTTAATTTGCTTTTGACTAATCCCAGAATGATCTCACTATAGAGATCCATGCTGTATTCACTCATTTGAGCTTCTAAACATTTTCCTTCTCTTTCTTTTGGCCTATTCACACACTAGGATGGTAACTAAGGGGTAGATGGGAAAACAGACTCCGAAACAAGTCTATTCAAGAAACAGAGTTAGAGGGTTGGAATCTGAGTTGTGTTTGAGTCCATCTGAGGGCACAAGGTGACCCTCTCCTTCTGTGGTCTCTGTAGCTCAGTTTCTTCTTCTAAAAGTTCAGTTGAGCTGCTCAGACTAGTTTCAGTTCCTGATGTCACAAGTCACTATTTTATTTGCTTCTTTCATTTCCTGTAAAATGAAGAGAAGGATAGCTACACAGGAATGTTGCTGAAAAGACTGAACAGGATAAAATATGCTAAAAGTCTCAGTAGTGTACTACTGCAAAAGAAATATTTACTAGAAATAGTTACTGGATTACTGCTGTTTACTGCTCATTTCCATAAGTACATTTAAAATTCACACACATTTAAATGTGACATTATTATACAGATATAGTCATACTTAATTCTACTTCTTTAAAAAAAACCCTAGTTTTTGGTATTTAGATGATAGAAATAATTAACTAAAATATAATCACATGGAATATTGTCTCTAAATTATCTCTATGAATCCTAATCTCAATATTTTATAATTCTAAACTTGTTGGGGACAAAGTTGATGTAATAATTATAATGAACTAAGTATTTGGCATAGAGAATAGTGTATATTAGCAAAGAAATGTTTTAAAAAATTCCTCCTCCATAAATTTAAATATATCTCGATTTTATATAGTGAGTACTACATAAGGACTGATCATTTATAAATTTTATTTTCAAGATAAGCTCACCTTGATGTCTGTTTTTTATCCTATTCTGCTAAACTAGCATATTTTAATAAAATAAAGTCTTATGTATTCATTTTTTTCAGAAACAACACAAAGATGAAGAAACATAACAACACAGGAATTGCAAAGAGGTATAGATTTGTGAGAATCACACTAGAGAGATTAAATACTAGGACTAATTGAGGCTTAAAAATAAAATACCATAAAACATACAGAGCTTTCAGTCCATGGTGACACAGGAAAAGCATGCCCACCTGCTTCAAAATACATAATTCCAACTTAAAAACAAGTAAACACAAATCTTCAAAAGCATCTTCAAGTTACATATTTCTTCCTCTATTTCTACAAGGACAATTCCTCTCTAAATGAATATATACAGTGAACATTATTAAAAGGAATTTGAAGCTGAGTTCAATGATAAAGTAAAAAAACAAAAAAAAAAAAAAAACAAAAATAAAAATACAAAATTAAAAAAAGGTCTTTGTTTTCAAGGCCAGAAAAGGTATATCACAAAATAATGAAAGACTAATAATTTTAATCAAAGTTATTGAAATCAACATTTAAATACATAAATAAATTAAATGTCAGAATGCTGTAGAAAATATTAATAACCAAGAAAGCATTGTAGCTTAGAGACTGAATTGTTAATTTGACCACAATTTAACCAAAATCTATTTAAATCTTAATTTAAGCAATTGACATGATCTAAAACATTGTCTTCTACATTAAATGACCAAGAGACTTCAGAAACCATTTACACCAACAAAATAGTTGACAAATATTTTTAAATAAAATGATTTTAAACTACAAAATGACCTTGCATTATGAGATATTCAGACTACTCAAATGTTTAATAGCTATATCTATGGACTGGTGGGTAAATATAACTTGGAAGTAAACTGTGTTAGTAGTTTTTTCTTTTGTCTTCATATTTATCTCCTGTCCTAGATTTTGTTTTTGTTTTTGTTTTTTGTTTTTTACCAAGTTGAATCTTGCTAATGCCCCAAAGACAGAAAAATATACATTATTTACAATAGTAGTTATGGATATGGTCATGTAACATATTTTTCCTCTGTTATTATATTATATGTTGCATGTATGTAATCATTGAATGGAAGCCAACTCAAAGTTATCTTGACAAGCTGAATAGACAGATTGAAACTCTTCAAGATTAAATATATCAGGGAAGTATGTAAAATACAGTATTTAAGGTTGAATTGCACAAAGAAAGAAGTTTGGGTGAATCAAGTCCTGAGATCCAAAGGAGAGACACACTGGGTGCTTGGAAGGAGCTGTATTCATAGCAGGTCTTTGCTGCACCCTCCCCTGGAATGTAACACTGAGCTCTGACAATCAGCCGGTCAATGGACAAAAGTAACTCGGATGTGGGCAGAGTCTCCTAGTAGGTGGAGGTTAGCCTAAAGCAGAAAGCAATTGTCAAAGGGTTCAGTTCTACAATGGATCCCCTTCAGAGTTCTTAATATACTTCCTTTCACCATGACTCTTTGATCTGGTAATGAAGAATAGTTTGGTAAGACCAGCAGAAATAATTCTTTCTTTGAGTTTTCTAGATGTTTTAGTTCCCCGACAGAATTGTGTGTGTTTTCTTTTGTTCATAATGTTGAAAACTTTACTGCTCTCTGTACACAAGTGTTGACCACCTTTCTGTTGTTCCTATGAAGGGTAAGTATTTCCTTAGGACCACAGTTATGCATGAGTTGCTAGCCTGTCTCAGATGCTTTCCTCATGGTGGTGTCTTGAGTTATTTCTTCATAATTTAGGTTGAAAGTGTTGTTGAATGATCTACAAATGGCACTGTCAAACCCAGTGCCCTGTAGCGAACTTCACAATTCCCTGGATTGGGCTCATCCATCTCATACCAAGTGCGGAGTTTGGGGCATATTTTTCAAACTTTGCAGCACATATCCAGTATTTAAATAGTGCCACAGTAACAAAGTAAGATTTGAAAATGAAAATAGCTAAGGTTCTCCAAAATGTCTGAAAATACAATGTCAGTCACCAGTGTTCTGCATGAATTTTTACAAAGCTCTCTTTTAATTAAAAATTGTCTCATGTAGCCATAGGTGGTATAAGCCAAGGAAATGTAGTAAAAGTTTTAAAAAATATTGTCATAAGTGGACCAAATTGGTCACACGATATGTTCTTTTTTCATCTGTTAATACAGTTACTCTTCATCCTGCCAGGCCAAAAATCGCATGATATTCACTCCTTTCACCCAACTGATAACATCTAATGACATTTACAGTGCTTTGAATTTAATATACAATGTATTCATGTGCATTCCTGTGATATGACATATGATTATTTCATATATCTTTGTATCTCTAATAGTTCACATACATATACAATTATTTTGCATGCTTGTAGCAGTCTGAGTGCATGATGCTTTTCCATTTATATGAAACATATTCTCTTCCTTCTCCTACTCTGGTAACATGTACTAAAGTTAGCACCTTTTACTCACATTCAATTGTGATACTTGAGTCATATACTCATTGACCAAAAGCCATTTGTCAGAGTAAAAGAAAAAGTCTATCCTTTTTTTTTTCTACAGATTTTCTGCAATCTCACTGGAAATAGAGGAATGAGTACTTATTCATATTTATTCAATCATACTGAGATATGTAATGCTCCATATCACAATCAAATGTGAAATGTACATGACTTGGTTTATATTCTCTGGAATGCAGAATCTGAGAAAGAGATTTTAATACAGGTAGTTTATCTGGGATAATCTCTCAGAAAGTAAGATTTAGTAGAATGGGGAAAAAGGAAAGATTCTTTATCAAGGTTTCTGCTGTGAGATGAAGGCTTGACCATGCTGAGAAGCACATACAATGCCACACTCATCTGGAGAACAGGGAGCTGACGTTCTCTCTATGGGCTTCAGGTTTCAGGAGTTTAAAAATGTCCTCAGGAACACCAACTCTGCAGTCAACAAACGTCCTAGGAAGAAAGGAGAAAGACACACAAATATGAGATTGGATACAGTAAACAGAAGTGTATGGCCTTTTGCTATGAGAACAAAGCCATAGTCTCTTACCTCTTGACCTAGAATATTGTGCTCAGATCCCACTAGTTTTATAGAGAGGCTACAAGTGGTGAGACCAATAAGATGTCATGGTAGAGAAACCAAGTCACAGAAAGGAGTCCCGAGGAAGCCAAAGGTATTAGCTTAAAAGGAGGCAGGAGAAGCAGCTGGAGGCAAATCAGCTTTTCTCACCTCACTGACTGGGAGTATGAATGAAATTGGAGCTGGGCTTCTGAAGCATCTACTACAATAAGTAATCTTTAAACAAACTTAAATAATAGTACTTATTTTAAAACTTTCTCCTTAACTTTAACAGTATATATGCAACTCCAAGCAATGAGTCACAAGAAAAAAAAAAAAACACTAATAAAGTTCCAAATGTTAGGGAAGCAAGAGAATAGATAATTCAGCATTTTTTCAGCTCAGTATTCATAGTTATATTTAGATAACTGCAAATACATTTGGTCAACCACTTCATATTCAAATTCATGTGTGTGGAAGAAAATTTGATCCATCTGTTCCCAAATTATTTTCTTAAACCTCCAGCATTTTATTTTCTAAGAACTGATTTCCAAAAACTTTTATGGTATCTTTGAACTGCCAGACCTACTCCAGACATCTGAAATATGACTATAATATACTGAACCTCTTCAAGACGTATTGTCTCCATAAGCTAAAATAGCAAGACAATAAGGAAAAGAATCTCTTGTGTACAAGTTACAATGTCAGTCTTGTTGATATTGTGCACAGAACATGAAAAAAGGAGACACACAGCATCTTCTTTATTGCACGTGCTCAGACATGGTAGGATGTGGTCATTTGCGCAAACAGGAAGCTCTGTGTAAACAGTCTACATGTGTCATGTGTTTGACCATGGAGTGTCTCTATACCTCCTCTGGACATCGACAGCAGCCATACAGGTTACCGACGGCACTTTCTGAACCTCTCCAGTGCTGTCTTCCAACTGTAGCTCACAGCTGTGGCCATTGCTCAGATTTGCCACCCATGCTGCTGTTTCTCTCACTTTCCACCCCCTTTCCAGACATTCTCTTCCTCCCCCGTTGCTTCACTAACCATATAGATTCTGATGATTCCAAGATTTGTAATGGATGCTGTGTTTACTCTCTCAAGAGTGACCATTTCTTGACTTTCCCTTCAATAATAATCTTTAGCCTTCCTTTTGGCCCCTGTTTTCCCAGCCTCCCCCACATCTCCCAGGGTCCACTCTTGTCCACTCTTTCTCTTGAATATCTCTGTCACCTCAGTAACTACCACCCCTTCCTAACTGAGTTCTCAAGAACCAAGTTGGACTTTTGCAGTCCATTCTCCATAGGCAGGATGATTTTTTAAAAAGAGATGTCTGATGATGCTTCTCTTTATCTAATGATTTCCCATAACTTTCCAAATTTCTTAATGTAATCTCAAAGGCCAAATAATTTTCTTAACTGTTGTATCTTGTCTTTATAAATTCACCCTCTGCATTCTATAATCCCATATTTGAGGCCCCCCCCACAAAGTCTAAGTACTTGTCATCTTGAACATATCTCAGAGACAAGAATTTTCAGTTTTTTTTTTATCAAAACCTCTTCCCTGTGTCAACCCTCCCAACTTCGGTGTCATCATCCCCCTTCAGGTCACCCACTCTTGTTGGCCATCTCAGCAGCAGACACATGAAAGCTTTTTTGCCCCAAGAATTTGTCTATCTCTGCCAAGACCCAGTTAGACTCCCTTGATATGGGCTTTGCCATACCCTGTGCTATCCTGCATGTATTACACTGTATCGTGCTTGTTTCTTTAGTCTGTTTCTTCTAAGTTCTCCAAGAAAACTGGATCCCAGTCCTAGCAGGATACTCAGTACGTAATGTATGTGTAATAAATTATTGTTAAAATATCGGGCAACATAGTAGCAGTCTCACATACAAATGGCATGTTTATAAACATGAAAATGCATGTTTATACTCATTTATTCTGTGTCAGTACTCATAAGGAAAATAGTTTTGAGGCTCATGTAAATAAAAGGCTATTTTCCCTTATATCTAGTCATACATATGTTTATGAATTTTTCTATTTTCCTGTCTGAATTTAGTGTCAACTATATTGAGCTGGTATCTGATTATAATAATTTGTCCTTTATAGAGTTTTTTCCATGTAGCTGCTGTAAATGATCATTAATTTTTGGAACAC
>PVIR01028410.1:0-22017 GCA_004026965.1 Petromus typicus | reverse complement strand
AGGGAGGGGAGGGGAGGGGAGGGGAAGGAACCCAGCCTCTCTGCAGGGGGCACAGGGCACACACCTGTCATCTCCGCACTCAGGAGCTGAGGCACCAGAAGCCCAAGTTCAAGCACAGCCTGGACAACCTGGTGCGACTGTGTGTTACGATAAAAAATTTAAAAAGAGACTGAGGATGTAGCTCAGTGGGAAAAGCCAGTGGGGTCCCGTGTCTTCTGTAAAGGTGTCAATGACAAAGGGAAGCTGAGGGAGGCTGGCCCCGAGGTGGCAAATATCAGAGAGCAGCAGCTCGGTGCAGAGGTGTCATCGGTCGGGCTGCTTCATGCTGCAAGTCCCACCTGCACGCTGTGTGGCTGAGGGCGAGTCATGACCCTCTGTCTGCCTGCTTCCTCCCCCCAGAGGGGACCGTGATCGTGTCTAGCACACAGCACTGTTGCCAGTCTACGTAATAAGCTCCTGGGAACTGGCTAACACACAGGCCCTGCTGAGCAAGTCCGGGGTGCACAGCTGCAGACTGTGGCGGAAATCCATAGCCCTGGAGCTGGACAGCAGAGCCGCTGACCGCTGCTGACGGCAGCAGCACGTCCGTCCGCAGGGCTATCTGTCGTGCTACCTGTCGGCCACTGCGTGGACACAAATGCTGGGTCATCTTGGGAGTGGAGTTGAAACAAGGAACCCAGATGGCTAAACTGGGGACTCATGGGGGAGCCACCCCTCTTGTTATGCCATGTTCATCGCTGGGCCAGCGTGCCACAGCACAACCCACTGTAAAAGCTCTCCCAGGGTTTCTGGGAGGGAAGCATTTTGCTCTGAAGAAATTATCCCAGGAAGCCATTATCCCGACCCACTTATGAGATGTTTTTACACTGGCCTGCTGGTGATAATCATCTTGTGACCACCAGGAAGCTGTCCTGAAAGCAAAGGAAGCACAAAGCAAAGGAGCACCAAGAGAATGGTCAAGATGCAGAGCTGGGTCCTTGATCACACCGTGCCTGAAGCCCACATCCCACTAGACTCGAAGTCATGAGAACCAGTAAAGCAGATGAACACAGTACGTCCCTGACTTAGGAACATTTCACTTGCCAACCTTCACCAGTGTGAACAGACTTCATATTCCAAACATTCATAAACACGAACAGATCACAGAAGTAGTTCACTTGTCTGCTGGACACTGATAGTCGTGCTGCAAGAGGTCCAGAGCAGGAAAAGCAGTGGGGAGGTGAGGGGATGTGAGGGAACGCAAGGCAGTATACACCTTAACAATGAAGCCAGTTTACAACCATTCCCAGAATGGAAGTCGTTCAAGAGTCACAGACTTGCTGTGCAGGCTTCTGTCTGTGTGCCCAGGAGACTGCCTAGGAGGGGGAGGGGCGCCAGGTCACGGAGTCCTAAAGACCAGGGCACTTCGAGCTTCAAAAGTGGCTGCTGATTGGTTTCCTGTTGTGTGAGTTACACCTCGGCTCTCAGACAATGTGAGTGGAGGCCAAACCTTCCCAGCCATCCCTGGGGCTGTGGCACTGTGGGATTCTGCTCTACACCAGCCCTGCGGACTCTTTGCTCTGCCTCAGCACCGCTAACTCGTCAGCTGTGCCCCCTGCACACTATCAGCCCCCCTTGTGAGCAAGTTCTGTGTGAAATTCCAGACAGAGTTGTTTTTAAACATCAACACTCAAGGGCTGGGGATTTAGCTCAGTGGTTCTGGGGCCTGCCTAGCAAGCGCAAGGGCCCAGGTTCAAACCCCAGTAACCACATACAACAAGGCAGGGCCTGGTGGTTCACACCTGTAACCCCAACACTCAGGAGGCAGAGGCAGGAGGATCACACAAGTTCAAGGCCAGCCTCAAGGACTCAGCGAGACACTGTCTCAAAAAAAAAAAAAATCCACAAAATTAATAACTAGTATTTACACTGACAAATTGGGTCAGCAGCAGATGTTAGAAGTAAAAAGCTTCTTCTGACGTGTCCATGTCTTGAGCTCTAAATAAGTTGCTAAAAAGCCAGGAGATCACATGTGAAAATGAAAACGTCTTTTCTCCCGAAATCAGGCAGCGCTCACATCTCCCGGCCGAGGCACTGAGGGCTCGCGGAGGCTCCAGTAGGCACAGGGGCTCCCGGATACTCCAGGGCAGGGATGACGAAGACGCAGTCGCAGCAGCGGGCTGCCAGTGTCCTCTCTAGTGCGCAGCCTGCGTGACCCTCGTCCTGCCTCAGCCCCCCTCCCCCCAGAAGGACACGCCCGCCAGTACTGAGCTTGGCCTGGTGGCTGCTTTGACAAAGCCAGCTGCCCTAAGGGACAGGCGTGAGGCCATCCGCTCGCCAGTGGCCTTCAGTCCCACCGCTTTTGCAAAGCACAGAATACTGCCAACAACCTGGGAAGCACGGAAGCCGCTCTCCTCCAGCCTGGCTTTCCCGTGACCCAGCCGTGGCTGACACTCTGACTGTGTGTGTCCTTGGGGAGCCTTGAAGAAGAGGACCCCACCAAGCCCAGACTTAATGAAACTCCAGACAGTGCACGTGTGCTGGTCGTGTGCCGTCATTTGTGCCTGTTTGTTATGCAGCTGTAGCTAACTAGTACAAATCCAGCTCGTCTGATATTAACCACATACCCTGTTCTCAGGACTGTACATGCACTCCTTCAATTAAACCTTACCTCACAACCTGGGGAAAGTGTCATTTCCATTGTACCTATGAGTAAATTAAGGCACAGAGAAGTTACATTTGCCCATCTGATCAACTTCGGACAAGGATTGGAATCAACGCCACCTCTCTCTCCACACACAAGGGTGCTTTCTCACAGCCCTGGTGACTGAACCTGTCATCAATAAAATGCTCATCTGCTCAGACCCCAAAACAAGAAACTCCAAAGATGAACAGATCAGACACGTGTGTGTGTGTGTGTGTGTATGTGTGTGCGCGCGTGCAGGTTCCCCACAAATCCTACACCACGAGGGCCTCGCTGGCCCCGGGAGACAGGCCCTGGAGCCCGAGGCTGGGGTGGGCCCCGGGCAGGGGCTGTGGGGGCTCCTGAGGACAGCAGTTTACTGACTGGTGTGCAAATGTTTTAGTGTTTAACAATCAGCTACCAGCGTGTCCCAGAGAGAAGCCAGCAGGATGAGAATCCAAATCGTGAGTCATAGAACCACTCCGTGCTGGCTCGGGAACAGCTCAGACGCCGTGCGTGGGGCTCTCACTCTCCCTTTTCTCATTCCTCGGTGGTGGATGCTCAGCTTCCGGGCTGCGCGCTGGAGTCAGGCCTGGCTGGAGGACCACGAGTGTGCGCAGGTTAGGAGGACCTGGTGCTCTCAGCACCTCCCCGGTGACCTGACTTCACTGCGGGATGGCAGCGCTGGCGCCGGGCTTTTCTTAATGCCCCTGGTGATTGGTGAGCAAAAGTTGAGAACCTCTGGCCTGAAGCTGTGTTCTACGAAGTGTGGTCCCCAAACCCCCAGGTCTAGTCCCAGGACCAGGTGCTTCTGAGAAATGCAGTTGTGATCAATACAGATTGTTTTATGCGTGGTCCTGGAGAGCGAGCCCAGGACCTCTACATTGAACTACATCCTCAGCCCTTGCTAGGGTTAAACTGCCCAGGCTGGAGATCTTCCTGCCTCAGCCTCCCTGAGTGTTGGGACAACAAGCGTTCAGCTAAGCATTTAGCTTTTGATTGGCACATAGTAGGGTGGGTAGGGCCAGGTGCAGCACTCACTCCATTACCGTCACAAGCACTGGGCATTCCCGTGTGGGGACAGTTGAGCCCTTTCCTTGCTGTTTTAAAATACTTGATTTCTGGGCCGGGGATATAGCTCAGTGGTTCTGGCGCCTGTCTTGCAAGCGCAAGGACCTGGGTTCGACCCCCGGTAACCACATACAATACTGGGTGTGGAGACTCACGCCCAGCAGCAATCAGCACCACATACCACAGTGCCGGGCATGGTGGCTCACGCCTGTAATCCCAGCACTCGGGAGGCAGAGGCAGGAGGATTGTGATGTGAGTTGGAGGCTGAGCTCAGGGCCAGCCTGAACCACAAAGCGAGACCCTGTCTCAAAAAAACCTAAAAAAAAAATTTAAAAAAAAAAAAAAAAAACTTGATTTCTTCTGCCAACCACAGTTCTGCTGTGCGACAGAAGGGCTGGACTCCCCTCCTGCCCCTCGGCCCCAGCCCTTCACCATCCCCCATGGCCGCTGCCACACGCTGAGGGCAGAGCTGAGTTGGGGAACAGGTGACCATCCGTGGACAGTGCAGCACCCACGGCTGAGCACCCCGCCCGGTCCGGTGACGGCCTGGGCGACTCTCGGGCTCTGCTCTCCGAGCCCCTTCCTGACCGTCTGCCTTTGGAAGGCTTTTCTTTTGGCCCCAGTTTGACTCTTGTGTCACATTTGGGGCCTTCGAGGACAGAAGGAGACGGGCAAGAGTGAATTTCTTTGATGGCGAAGGAGCACATTGGATTTGCGAGTGGCACGTGGAGACAGTGAGGTCCCAGGACCTGTGCCCAGCCACGCTGGTCCTTCCCACATTTCCTCTTTGCACTTCACTGCCCCTGAGGCTGGCGTCTTGCAAGCTGGTCCCAGCGGCCTGGCCCAGAGAGCATGTGACGTGCGCTTTGCTTGCCTTGGCCTCGGGGCTTGTCCAGCTCTTCCCACCCACAAAGCTGTGCACTGAGCACCTCCGGAGACTGACGGACGACGGAGGAGGAAGCACCAGGCTCGGTGCCACGGAGGCCCGAGAGGAGGGGACCTGGGGTGCGTCCTGACTTGCATAGCGACCTCCGCTGTCCTCTGTGAGGTCACAGTAGCAGACAAGGAGGGGATGCACCCCACTGTCGCAGAAGTGACAGACCAGTTCGGAAGGAAATGTGTAACACACATGTGGTCCATGGCGGCACAGGGGAAGGACGTTCTGCCAGGAGGTGACATTTGTGTGGAAACCAGAATACAAGAAGATGCAGCCTCGGGGGAGCATTCCAAGTGGAGGCGCAGCGAATATACACAGGGGTGCACTTATGTCCCAGCTACTTGGAAGGCTGAGGCAGGAGGATCTCGTGAGGAGTTCAAGGGCAGTCTGGGTAAAAAAGCAAGATGCTGTCTCCAAACATTGCAGAAACAGAAAGGGGGCCCCTGGATGACAGCGGGAATGGAGGTGGCTGGTCAGAGACGGGGCGGTGGACTCCGTGGGAGCCCTAGCCAAAGCTGGACTGTGCCCAGTACCCAGAACCTCGGAGGGAGGGACAGGGTCTGGGTGGTCGTGAGCAGGGGCCAGTGGGGCCCAGGCTGAGCAGGAGCCACATTCGGGTCCCCAGGACAAGGCGGGGCAGAGGGACCCACAGAGAGGAGACACTGGGTGGAGATGGTGATGGGGGGGACTCCACTCACGTGTGTGGGCTCCAGAGGCCAGCGGGGAGATGCCCACAGATCACGGGGCGGCCTCGGCCAAGGCCACCACCCCAGACCAGAGGGGCCTCCTGTCCCCCACCAGCTTCCATCCTGGAGAGACGCTCCCGGGACAAGCTTTTCTCCTTAAATATCTACTAAGAACTGTCCAACACGCCTCCTGGTGACAAAGGACAGACTGGCGTGGGGGCTCGTTCTGTCAGCGCTCTGGACACCCTGAGGGAGGTCAGATCCCAGGCCGGCCAACTCAAGACTCAGCAAGACCTGTCTTAAAAAAATTCAAAAAGGGTGGGGATGGAAGTCAGGGAGGAGGCCCAGGGCTCCATTCCTAGTACTGGAAAAGAAAGGAGGAGGAGGAACGAGAGAGAGAGAGAGAGAGAGAGAGAGAGACAGACAGACAGAGGAAAGGTGTAAAATGAGCACAGAAATCGCTTTCCATGTCATGACTGGCTACTGCAGGGTGAGAACTGGCTTCTTCTTTGTTTGTTTTTCGCTTTGGTTTTTTTGAGATGAGATCCAGCTATGTAGTTCAGGCCGGCCTTGAACTCACTATGTAGCCCAGGCTGGCCTCAAACGCATGGAGATCCTCCTGTTTCAACCTTCCAAAGGCTGGGGGGACAGGCGTGCGCCACCACTCTTGCTGGAGAACTACACTCTTGAGTGGGAGCTGCCTTCTGTCAGATCGCTGTCCTCCAGGGTGGTAAACTAAAGCCAAGAGGTGGGTAGTGGGGTGTGGGGTGGCCAAGTCCCCTTTCTCAGCCCAGCGCTGGCGGTTCGCAGCGCCCCCTGGTGGTCTAGGCTGGCAGCTGCGGTGAACGCAAGGAAGAAACCCAGGCACTTGAGCGCTTACAGTGTGCTCCGCAGTGCCTCCCCCTCCGGGAGCAACCGCAAACTCCTTCTCTAACAAAAGGCACCAGAGCCGATAGGGGACAGACGCCTGAAATCCCAACACTCTGGGGCACTGAGACAGGAGGATGGCAAGTTTAAGGCCAACCTGAGCAATTTAACCAGACCATCTTGTTAAAATTTTAAGAGTAAAACAGGGGCCGGGGAGTTAGCTCAGTGGTTCCGGCGCCCGTCTTGCAAGCGCAAGGACCCAGGTTCGATTCCCCGGTAACCACATAACAATACTGGGTGTGGCAGCAACCAGTACCACATGCCACAGTGACCGGGCGTGGTGGCTCACGCCTGTCATCCCAGCACTCGGGAGGCAGAGGCAGGAGGATTGTGATGTGAGTTGGAGGCTGAGCTCAGGGCCAGCCTGAACCACAAAGCGAGACCCTGTCTCAAAAAACCTAAAAGGAAAAAAAAAAAAATTTTTAAGAGTAAAACAGAAAAAGTCTAGGAATATATAGCTTAGCATTCCCTGAGTTCAGTCCTCAATATAAGACAAAAACAAATCAGGCTTGTGGAAGGACTGAATGGAAAACGCTGGTATCTAATGTTAAGCAAAATCAGATACGTTAAGTTAAATTCTGTGCTGTTTCTTTGTGAGAATCTCTTTGGTCTATGCCATGTTCTCTGAGCGACTACTTCAAAGATAACACTACCTAGTGTATGAACTGTTCTTATTCTCTTATCGTTTGGTTATGAGATGATTTTATTTTTCCATGAAATACAAATAAAGAAAATAATGGGCACATGCAGGCGGCCGGGTCTGGGGCGTGGCGCCCGCGGAAGGCACTGGAGCGCCTGTGAAGGGGCCACGGCGGGGGCGGGAACGCACCCGCGTTCTCTTTGCAGTCGACAAGAAGGTGTGAGCGGCGCAGCGGCACAGACCTCAGTCCCAGCGCCCGGGAGGCCGAGGCAGGAGGACCAAGGGTTCCATGACAGCCTGGGACTTGGCTCAAAAAAAAAAAAAAATCAACCCATCAGAAAGTATGTAGTTCAAAATAAGACCCTCCAAAAATAACTATAGTGACAGCTATGCTGACTTACCTGATATGATCACTTGACACCATTTACCTGTGTCAAAATGTCACATTCGGTACTGATGTGGCCATCATCACAGGCTTAGTGATCTAGCTAGCACACATCAGGAGTGACAGCAGTCTTTGGTGCTGAGGATGGAACCCAAGGCCTCTACCACTAATCTACATCCGCATTTCACCCCCCTTATTGGTCTGTTTTGTTCCAATTTGTCTTGTTGAGATAGGTCCTCTAGTCCAGGCTACCCTTAGGAATCTCCTGTGTCAGCCTCCAAAGTGCTGGGATTACAGGTGTGCACCACCAAACTCATATACATCTCACTCCTTTTTAAGACAGTCTCACTAAGTCACCCGGGCAGGCCTCAAATTTGCAATCCTCCTGCCTCAGCCTCCTGGAATGCTGGGGTTGCAGGTTGCAGCTGGTTAAATCTGTGAATACAGAACCAAGTGTGCCCGAGCTCCTATGTGGGTTATCACTCACCTAAAACTAAGAACAGCACTGAGCCTTCTGTACCCTTCACGGACAATTGACTCAAGTCTACCTGGCTGGTTGGCAGAAGTTCTCGCCTGTGTTGCCACATTGCGATCATTAAGCAGACGTTTATTGAGCATCTTCTTGGAAGAGCCACTGCCCCAGGACCAGGGGACATAGCCATGAGTCCCAGAGGGCAGAACCAAGGAACGAGACAGATGCTGTGCTTGGACCCGTGCGTGTGGGTTGCCTGGCTGGGGTGTCACCGGGCAGGGGGACGCAGGGCCATCAGAGACATCTGCCTGGACAGCAAGGGCCAAAGAAACAGGAAGCACAAAGGGACGATGGGCCTGGGCCTGGGGCCGGCGACGACGCAGAAAGGGACGGTTGTGTCACGGTTGGGCGGAGAAAGCTGCGGCCATCGAACCGGCTTCCCCAGGCAGCCCAGAATAGGTCAGGGCACAGCAGCTGGGCTCCTGTGGGGCCAGGAAACGGGGAATGGAGCCGAGGAGAGGGTGGGAGAGACTGCAGGAGGCAACGCAAAAAGCCAGCCCTGGAAATACCACGGGGTCCAAGATTCCACTTCTGGGAATAAATCCCAAAGAACTGAAACAAAGCTGGAGCGAGAGGAAGTCCCTGCACTCGTGTTCACAGCAGTTACTCGCGATCGCCAGAAGGTGGCGCCACACAAGAGTTCGTCGAGGGGTGAATGGCTACAGAAAACATACGTCTATGGTGGAATACTACTACACTGAAAAGGAGGGCGATTCCGACAAATGAACAACACAGATGAATGTCCAGGGCACCATGCTCAGTGCATTAAGCCAAGAGGATGAAGCGCGGTGGCGCCAGGCCTGCTAGGAAGGTCCTGAGTTCCATTTCCAATACCGAAAAAAGAAAAAAACGCAGCCAATCACCAAAAGACAAACACTGCGCAATTCCACCCCTAGGAGGGCCCTGGAGGAGTCCGATTCACAAGGACAGGAAGCAGGAGGCTGAGCATGAGGGACAGGGGCCGGACAAAGGAGAGTCAGCGTTTGGCAAGGACAGAAGCTGAGTTCAGGGTCTGCGAAGCCACGCGCTTGTGAGCAGGAGGAAGGGCTGCAGGTGGGCTCAGGGGAAGAGCCTTTGTCGGGCTCGGGAGGGCTCGGGTTTGTCGGGCTCGGGAGGGCTCGGGTTTGTCGGGCTCGGGAGGGCTCGGGTTTGTCGGGCTCGGGAGGGCTTGGGTTCCCTATCCACTACCCCCCCAAAAAAAATTGTTAAAAATTTCAATTTTATATGTGTCTTAGCCCAACAGAAAAGGGATAGTTTTATATTTGTAATCCCAAACTGGGGGAGGCTGAGGCAGGAGAACTGCAAATTTGAGCCCAGCTTGGACAATTCAGTGAAACCTATTCTCAAAATTTTTAAAAATGTTTCAAAGGGCTGAGGATGTGGTCAGTGCTAGAGTACTGTCGGATTTGATCCCTAGTAGGATGGTGGTCCAGCTGGGTGCGGTGCCTCATGCCTGTTATCCTGGCACTCAGGAGGCTGAGGCAGGAAGATTGCTGTGAGTTCAAAGCCAGCCTTGAACTAGTGAGATCCTGTCTCAGAGGAAACAGAGAGAGAAAGATGGAGACAGGTAGAGGGAGAAAGGAAGAAAAGGAGGTAGATGAGGGAGAAAAGAGAGATGAGAGGGAGAAGAAACCAATTGTAAAAACTGCAAGAAGAGAAACAAGAGAATTTGGACTGGAAATTAAAAGATATAAAAGAATCACTCGTAAGGCTGCCAGTGTGGTATTAGTAAAAAAGTGTCTGTGTGCTGTACAATGTGGTTTGAAGATTGTAAAATTACATAAAATCTAGGACTTGCTTTCAAATACCTCAGAAAATACGACAGAGGAAAATGGATTTATAGCACAAGCCTGGCAAAACCCTGGTAAGTATTACGTTAGGAGCCGGATATGAAGGGTTCCCTGTGCTCTACTTTTAGCGCACCTTAACCTTCCTAGCAGAAGTGTCTTTCCGTGTTGGTTTCCAGCGCTGGGGCCTGAACCAAGGACCGTCACGCTGAGCTCGTGCCAGCCCCGCACACCTGGCCTTTGCTGAGCCAAGCTTCTTACCCAGTCACTACTTTATCCAGGCTGGGCTTGAACTTGTGACCCTCCTGCCTCAGCCTCCATGACAGCTGGGATGACAGCCACGCACCACCATGCCTAACAGAGTATCATATTTAAAAGGTGAAGGCAACATTCTAAACCAAGAAACCCAAAAGGGTTTTTCACTGATAAAGCAAAAAGTGCAGACCATTTAAAAATACTACACTTCTCATCAACACTTTCCTTTCAACATTTTAATTCTCATGCAGTTTTGCAATGCACGTCCTAAATGCAGCAGATAGCTCTGTGATTTATAAAGAACTGCAAGTGTGTATGTTATGGATGTGCTGAAAAATTGTTTTTCTAGCTTGACAGGAGCTCAGGAGTTCAGCGATCCTGGCTGTAAAGATGCCTCAGGTCTTCTTGTGGTCCCGGAAAGTAACAGGAATTGGAGACAGAGGTGGAAGGCAGTCATGGTAGGAATGGCAGCGTGGCCAGCGGGCAGCTCAGCGGCGAGCACTCGCCCAGCGTGCCTAGGGCCCTGGGGCCCATCCCTGGCACACCCCCCATCCAAGCAGTGTGTCCTGATTCTAACCGTTAGTCACAGATCTACTTCTCTTTTTGTCCCATTTGTTTAGTAAGTTAGTTAGTTACAAAGTCTCAATATGTAGCCCAGACCAGCCTTGAACTCTCTGCAATCCTCCTGCCTCAGCCTCCCGAAAGCGGGGGCGGGTGGGGGGTTTACAGGCCTGTACCACCACACCAGGCCTCTAAAATTTATTTTTTAAACTACATGAAAGCAAATATCTGCTACTTTCCGTCACAGAAATTCTCTGGTCAAATCAGAGCTTGGGTTTTGGTGTCTGAAGGCACAGGATTCGGATCTGTCCCAACAGTAAGTGGGTGGGAGGCCCCGCGTGACTCCCTTCACCTCTCTGAGGCCAAGGACGGGCCTGGTGCATGACGAGATGGCAACAGGGCCCAAACCGGCTCAGCACCCGTGTTTCTGAGAGATCGATTTCTCTATTACAGGACGAAGGGGCAGAACGGAAGTAAGGAGACGTAAAGACGTAAGGCGAGGAGAGAGGAAGAGAGGAGAGGAGGGCGAGCCCTGGAGGGAGGACGAGGCTGGAGCGGTGCCAGGAGCATCCAGGCTGGTCACGGAGCACAGGAGAGAGAGGGACAGGAGGCCAAGGGCCGACGATGGAGGGGGTGAGTGGAAGGGCAGACGGAGGGAGGGAAAGATGGTGGACAGATGGGTAGGTGGACGAGTGCATGGACGGGGGGGCGAGTGGAAAGATGAGTGGACGTAGGAAAGGACAACGGGCGGCGATGGGCGGTGAGCAGAAAGAGACGTTGGCAGGTGAGCAGACAGGTGGGGTGTGGGGCGGGCCGGTGTCTGGGTGACTGGACAGATGGGCGGGCTGTGGAAAGGAGGGGCGCGACTGGATGCACTGACGGGCTGAGGAATGAGGGGACGGAAGGAAGGACGCATAGGTGTGTGGACGGGTGGATGGACGGACGGATGGACTGATGGATAGGTGGATGGATGGATGGACAGACGGATGGACGGACGGATGGACTGATGGATGGGTCGGTGGATGGATGGGTGGGTGAGTGGCTGGATGGATGGATGGACAGACGGATGGATGGACTGATGGATGGGTGGATGGACAGACGGATGGACGGACAGACGGACGGATGGACTGATGGATGGGTCGGTGGATGGACGGATGGATGGAGAGGTGGATGCAGAAGAGGGAAAGTCAGACCAACTCTGGGGAGAAGCAGAAGCCACTTTGCCGCCACCGGAAACGATGCTCGCGCGCGCCAGCAGGCGGCAGCCGAACCCCAGGAAACGAGCACAGCCGCTCGCGCACCTCGGCTCATCCCAAACTGCTCCTGGGGTTTCGTCGCACCCCGAGTCTGCGTCACCCCTCGGTCCAGCAGACGGAGAAGCGAGTGGCTGGGGCAGAGACAGCCCGACGCCCTGTGGACGGCCGGGGTCCCCACCGCCGCCGGCCGCCCCAAACACCTTTGCTCAAGAAACGCTGGATTAAAAACATACGAATTGAACGAAGACACAAAATGTAAAGGAAAAGGCAGGAGGCCGCGCAGAGGAGCCCGAGCCCGCCCCAAGGAGCCCCTCGATAAAACCCACCTTGGGGGTTACTGGCAAGGGACCGGGCCCGGGCGCCGGCTCTGCCCAGGCTGTCCTTCAGGACACGGTTGTCTTTCGTCTCTGCCCCGAGCTGGCAGGGTTGGACTCCCCAAGCGGAGTTCCTGCCGGCTGCCCTGCCAGCCCCAACGCCCACCCCCACCCCCGCAGGTCCTCCCTGCCCCTCCCCCCAGGGTGAACCCCTGTATTGCTGTATATGTGGGGAAACCCAGGGTAAATTCCGCATATTTAGGAGGGCTAAGCCACAGTAATTAGTTGGGCCTGGTGGTGAGCAGCACTCTGGGAGGCTGAGGCAGGAAGATTCCAACCGTGAGCCCAGACTCAGCAGCTTAGCAACTTGTCTCAAAATTAACACATTTTAAAAGTACTGGGATTGTAGCTTAGAGCAGAGGTTCAATCCCCAGCCCTGGAAAAAAGAAAAAAAAGACCAGCATGGATCAGGGGTCAGGAAAGAGGGCGAGATGTCACAGCCTGTGTGCCCCAGACCCCCGCAGCGGCCGCGCCCACATACTCACTCCCACTCCTTCCGCCGGGCCTGCGGGGTGCTGTGGCTCTTGTGCGCCTGGTGGGCCAAGATGACATCCCGGTGGTCCACCACGCCACCTCGCCGCCGCAGAGGGGGCCCCTCGAGGCTGCTGCTCATCCGGGGGGCCCACGCGTCCCGCAGGGCGCCATGGGGATTGTGGGGGGCGAACATGAGGTCAGGGACCCGTGGGGACGGCGACATCCATGGGCCTGGCCCAGAAATCTCGGCGTCTTCTGCGCCCAGCGCGAGAAGGAGCAACTGGAAGGAGAGAGAGGTGGCGTGAGCGCCTGGCCGGAGCGGACGAGGCCGAGGGTTCAGGGACCCCGAGGCTGCCTCCCCAGAAGCCGCACACACCCAGCCCCAGCTGGAAAGCCCAGGCTGCCCCGGCAACTCGGCGCCCTGGAAGCTGCCTCTCCGGTGCCTCCTGGCAACCGCTACAGCTCCTGGAGCAAACGCCACAGGATGTGGCGCTGCCACTCTCCCCGCCCACGTGTGGGCTGCAGGGCCACGGGTCCCTCACATCTCAGCGTCCTCTGCAAAAGGCGCCGCCTAAGCCAGGGCGCTGAGCTCCATGGAACAAGACGAGCCCAGGGGGCCTTGGAGAGGCCACGGACCCAGGCCTCCCAAGGCAGATCCAGGCTTCCCAAGGCGTAACTGGCTTTGTAGGCTTTTCAGATTTTAATTTGATTTCTGTGTGGTCCTGGGCTCACACCCAGGACCTACACAGCTACTTCACTGGCCTTTTGTTTTGTCTGTCTGTTTTTGAGGCAGGGTCTCAAAGTGCTGGGAAGTTCTACTCTTAATGGACACATACTTATAAACACGTGCAGGGTCCACTGTGAAGCTTGTTACCCACAAACATCAGGACACGATCAAATCCGGGTCATTAGCACACCCAGCGCCCTGACATTTATTATTTCTTTTCAGTGAACCACTCAAAACCATCTCTGGAAGCTATTCTGAAGTAGACACTGCAATGGAGTATAGTGAACACACAGCTGTTGTCCCAGCACTCTGGGAGGCTGATGCAGGAGGATCCCAAGTTTGAGCCCAGCCTGGGCAATATAATGACTTGACAAGACTCTGTCTCAAAAAGGAGAAAGGACTGGGCATGCAGCTCATTGACTTCAATTCCCAGTACTGCAAAATAATTGACTCTAGTTGGTCTGTGTTTTGAAAAGAGAAAAGGGACATGGTTCCCACCGTTCTCCTACCCAACACCAGAGGATCTGGAGGCCCTACCAAAACCTTTGTCTTCACTCAACTTATTCACTCAACAAACGTTGAGAACACCCAGGGGGTGTTGGGTACTGAGCTGACCTGGAGAAGCCATCATGAAAAAGGCTGATAGATGTCCCCATCCAGGTGGACGGGATGTTTGAGACGGGTCACCTGGCTGCCTTAGAACACAGGAGCACTGTCCCCAGCCTCCCAGGGACCCAGCTCAGGCCCCACAAGGACAATAGGCCCACAAGTGCTCAGGCTCCTCTGGTGACACGGCATTGTGCTTACACGCCTGCACCCTCGTCCTGCAGACCTGGAGCCGCCTCTGCCAATCAGGGCTCTGAGATGCTGTCACACTGAGGATGGGGAGGACCGGCCACACCACAGAAAAGGTATCGTTCCATGGGACAGGCTGCCAGACACCCATGACCTGGTGCATCGTCCTCCTGGGGTCCCTCTCCCTGGTTTGTGGGTGGCTGATACTCTCTGTGGGTATTTCCTTTGTTCCATATCATTCTGACTCCTCCTTCCCCTCCTCCCCTTCTCCTCCTCTTCTTTTATGACTGCTACTTTGCTACACAGCAGTCCCTTCTTATCTATGGGGCCAAGTGGTGTGATGAACATATACAGTTAATATTTAAATTAATTCTTGGTGCACACCTGTAATCGTAGCACTCAGGAGGCTGAGGCAGGAGAAGCTCCATGCCTGGGCTATATAGTGAGACTATCTCAAAATAAAATATAAAACAGAAAAATAAATATATATTATAGTAAAAAAAATTAGCATGAATCTTTATCAAAATACTCCCCCCTTTGAACAGAATCCTCACATCGTTCTTGCTGTTTCCTAAAGCAGTTGTGGAAGTCCTCTTTCCTGAGCATCTTTGCTGCCACGCGCCACCCACAGGAAAGGCAGGATTATAAGACCATGTCGCTGTGTCTTCATCTACCTTACCAGCTCTGGTACCGTGTGACTTCCGGCTCTTCCCTTGAGTCAAAATGACCGAATAATTCGAATCAATTCAGGACACTGAGGCAGCCAGAGCAGTGCAATGAAAGACCCTCAGGTGAGAGGACCCACAGCACTGCCTAAGAAAGCAGCAAGAATGACAGACTGACTGAGTGTGAAATAAGGAGGAGTATTTTTGCTTTGCTTTTCAAAAGTTTTATTAGTATGTGTTTGTGAGGCGTGATACACTCATCTTGGGGAGTTGGCCCACACATCTTGGGGAGTTGGCCCACAGACTGTTTCCCTGAAAAAGAAATGTAGGTGGAAAATAAGCCCTAGTAGGATTTTTCAGGGTGCTCGTCCTATAAGCTCTGTCCCAAAAATAAGTCCCAGTTAAGCTTGTCAGGCAGACAGGTGCGTTTGATAATGTCCATCACAGTACACCACTGACATACTGAATTATAAAATGGTAATATTAATTTATAATTAACTATGAATAATGTTATTGACGTTAATGTTAAAATAAATGATGACAAATTATAATTATTTGTAAATACTCAAGCAGGCCCTTAGGAGAAAGCGCCCTCGCAAACAGACGAGCTCCAGACTTACAGCCGAGTGACCAATAGCAGCGCAGACCCAACGCATGCGCACTGGGGCTTGTTTCACGCGCACAGAATTCAGGATGTTGTGGCTGTAACTGACATGCACAGTGCGCACGTGTGAAATAAGGAAACGTTCTCTGGATTTGGAGCCTGCGATTTTTCATCACTTTCGTGGGACCTTCACCCTTAACTGCTGCCATTCCCATTCCTGCCTTTGAGCCTTAGGTGTACACGATTTAATGGGAGCTTTGCAAAGCCCCCGAGGGGTCGCGACTGAGGGAGGAATCGCAGGATGAAGTGACTGACAGCTCGTCGCCCACAGGCTCGGAGCCGGCTGCACGGACAGGAGGAAGCCGGGGCTCTGCCGGGGACACGAGACAGAGGCCAGGGGGTCTACAGGAAATGCAGGGGCGGGAAATTCAGTCTGGAATTCGGGGTTTGCAGAGGTAGGATGATGTTCCAGAAGATGACATCAGTGTAGATTTTACACATAATAAATGTATAAAATTGTGCATGAAAAAATAAGACAAGCCCTGAACATAAGCCCTATTTGGTCTTTTGGAGCAGAAATTAACCAAGGGCTCAGTCTTATTTTCAGGGAAATACAGTACAAAAGGCATTTGATCTTTTACTGCTTCCTCCCTCCCGGCTCCCTTCGCCCGGACCCCCTGCCATCTCCACCAAGTCTGTCTCTGGGGGATGTTTTGAAGAGGATTAATGGCAATGTGTCTTTTGGTGTCATTTTTTTTTTTTAATGAACATACACCGTATTTTCAAACGTACCTTGTTATGCCTCAAGACCCCAGGAAATATCGGAAACCCCAGACAACAGGAAACCCCATGAGCGCTGTTCTCCTGTAACGTGTGCCTGCGGTAAACTCTGATCGTCTGTAGTCACCGAGAGAAGTTATCGGCAACAAGTAAGAGTCAAATGGAACAAGAGTGACCGTAAACCCTCGAAAGCTACACGGATAGTTTCTCTCTCGGGAGTCAAGAACAATATTAATATTTTTGGAACATAGATGATCTCGCTACAGTGTGGATAAGAAGTGTCCCCAGGCAGTGGCGCCCGTGGCCATGGCCATTCGTGACAGTGTTGAATCCTTCATTTGATGGTTTATTGGGAGTGGCAGAGACCAAGGAGGTAGAGGCTGGTGGAAGGCTCACTGCGCGAGCCCTTGGGTTGCTCTCTGTCTGCCTCTCTGCTTCCTGGTGGCCATGAAGCGAGCAGCCTCCTCCACACACTCCTGCTGCGGCGAGGCTTCCTCACAGGGCCGGCAGACCGTGGACTGAGCCCCTGGAGCCATGAGCCCAAATCAACTCCCCTCCTCTGAGTGGATTTTCTGCGGTATTTTGCCACAGTGACAGAAAGAAAAGGTCATCTCATCACAGATTCCTCAAGCCCGAGCCAAACTAGAGTTGGCAAACGCCACTCCCTGCTTCCCTCATGTGCAGGGTCAATGCATCCTGCCTCCCACCACCACACAGGTGGGACACAGGCGGTTGGAATTTGAGTCCCTAACAGGAGGAAAGCACGTCCTGTGGGGCTGACTCGTCCCCCCACCTCCTCCTGTCTCTGCTCACTTTTATCCTCTGTGCCTGGATTCACTGGCCTCCTCACCATGCCTGGCTTTTCCCCGGCTCGTTCCCCCACTCCACCTGCTGCTCCTGCCTCCTGTGCTGCTTTCCCTTAGTCTCCGCGGCCATACCTTTCGCCATGCAGGCCTGCAGTCTGAGGCACCTGACGGGGCCACTCTGCCCCAAGTGACACCCCAGCCAGTTCCCCCATCTCTCTCCCCAGCGAGGTCTGTGTGACATATTGTGCTTCTTGGAGCCAGAGCTTACGTGTGGGACTCTGTCACATCCACTCCCGTGTTGTATCGAGCTGCACTGTTGCTTAGGGTGGGAAGACCAGAAAGGCGTGTCTGTGCAGCACAGATGTGACATTCTCGTGTGACTCGGCTGTGTGGCCGGTGGGAGCCGCAGACAGGGAAGCTGCACGCACAGAGGGCTGACCAGCCTTTTCAGAACTTATGGGAGGGACCGAGGGCCCCCGGTGAGAGGACGATATCACCACACAGTCGGCAGACACCAGCTCTCACACTGATTTGTGGCAGGTTGTCTGAAGGGGACATCGCAGGGGATGAGGACAGCTGCTCCCACAGCGTCACCAGGGAGCTCCGCAGGGCCCTCGTGACAGCTCCAGCAGAGCCCCAGCTGTCCTGTGTGTACACACAACAAACAAACACAGCCTGGCCACCATCAGGCCCCAGCTCGCCAGCTATCCTGGCACATGGACACCTGCGGAGCCTCGGGACCAGGTGTGTGACCTCGCCGTGGTGTTTGTCCAACCACAGCCCAGAGGAAAGGGCAGACACGGCTGCTCCACAGAGAAGCAGCTGGGTGCGAAGGGAGACAATGGGGAAAAGCAAACAGAAGAAAACCAACAGCACAGCGCCGGAAGCCACGGCAAGCCTTCTCACAGAGGTGCCCAGCGCACCAGCTCTCGTGTGCCCATCCTGCCATGCGCTCACCTGAGCCACAGCTGAGATCAAAGGCGACTCCGACCACCAGGCCTGGGCCCCACTGCATTGCTATGGCTGGCAGGAGCAACATGGAAGAGGCGGAGGGTAGACCAGCGGAAGTCTGGGACCTTCTGTGATCTCCCCATCCCGTGTGGATAGGACCTGTACCCAGCAGTTTCCAAAAGTGAAACAAGAGGTACTAACTTCTTAAAAAAAGAAAGGTAAAAGAAATGGCACCAAAGAACAAAAATAAAGAACATCACAGCCCCATCACAGATGTTAGGAAACCAATGACATTCCCAGACAGGATGGACACTCAGAAGTGTCCACAACCAAGGGCTGGCCGGGGCTGGGGGCCCGAGGCCGTGCAGCCAAAGGCCTCCGCAGCACAGACCCATCTGGGCCTGTGGGCCCCGGCGCTGACTCCCCAGCGACACCAAGGGACGGCTGTACTTCGGGAGAGCAGCACGCATTTCCGTTTGGAAGGTTCCACTGTGCCCTGGAAACCGCACATAAGGTGGGGGGTAGCGCAGGTGCGGCATCCACTGAGAACAGGGCAGGGAGGTTACAAAGAGCAGCTGTGCGTGAAATCAGAGCGGCGCCTCCTCTGTCCCGCGGCCTTTATCCCCCCACCCCCGCAGCATCCAAGCCTGCCTTTCTATCTGCCCATGCAGCCTATTCTAGGCCTGGAGGAGAGAGGGGTTGCTAGGACCCAAGGAAACAGCATAGGGCATGACCCTGGGGGGTTGGGGGGGCAGCACAGGCTCTACAAGACAAGCCAAATGCCATCCCGAATCGATCCTCAGATACACTCGCCGCTTCCTTCCGGCAGGTGTTTCATCTGACTGATAGTAAAGGCGGTTTCGGGCCCTGAACAAACACTCTCCGCTGCAGGTAGCCAGATTGACGGGAAGAGTTGAGGACCTACGTAGAATAGAAGTCTCAAAAGCAGGAAAGAACCCAACTATCGCAGGGAGGGACACCTGGATAAGCAAACAGTGGACTATTGCTTGGCCCTAAGGAGGAAGGGAATTCTGACACACTCTACAGTGTGGTTGGATTTGAGGACATTATACTACACGAAATAAACCACACAAAAGCCAAATACCGTATGATTCCACTCACTGGTGGTCAAGAGAATAGCAAGAGTCACTGACAGGAAGTAGTACAGTGGGTGCCAGAGGCTGGGAAGGGGGACAGGAAGTGTTTAGTGGGGACAGACTTCTAATGTGGGAAGATGAAAAAGGTATGATAGTACTGGTGCTTGCACAGTGCAAACATTGTTAATGTCTCAGAATTGCATGCTTAAAAATGGCTGAGAGACCAGGGAAGGAAGGTCACATTTTCAAGACCAGCCTGGGCACTTTAGGGAGACTCTCTCTGAGAATAAAATTAGGAATGACGGAGGTTAATCTGGGAAGGAGGGCGCACGTCTGTGATCTCAGCACTCTGGGAGGCTGAGGCAGGAGGAGCACACATTAGAGCAGGCCTGAGTAACTTGGTGACTTAGAGACCTGGCTGAAGGTCAAAGAATAAAAAGAGCTGGGGGAAAAGCTCAGAGCAAAGGCCCTGGGTTCACCCCCAGGAATGAAAAAAGAGTAAAGATGGTCGGTTTTATATATGTACTTTACAAATAATTTTTTAAATTTTAAATTTTTTTTTTTTTGAGACAGGATCTCGCTTTGTACTTCAGACTGTCCTTGAGCTCACCATGTAGCGCAGGATAACCTTGAACTCACAGCAGTCCTCCCGCCTCTGCCTCCCGAGTGCTGGGATTACAGGCGTGAGCCACCACACCCGGCACTGTGGTACTGGTACTGATTGCTGGTGAGCGTGAGTCTCCACACCCCGTATTGTTGTATGTGGTTACCGGGAATTGAACCCAGGACCTTGTGCATGCAAGGCAGGTGCAGAACTACTGTGCTAAATCTCTGGCCCCAAAAGTTTTAATTGTTAACAAGGGACCCAAAATGTGCAGCACCCATCCTCCTGCAGGTACCAAGGTATTTACAGAAGTCCTTCGAGCCTTTGTAGTTCCTCACATCAGCATACCCTGAGTGAGAAAAGTAACAGAGATGTGGCCCGGCGTGGTGGTGCACACCTGTAATCCAAGCACTCAGGAGGCTGAGGCAGGAAGATCACAATTTCAAGGCCAGCCTGGGCTACACCTCAAAACTCTGTCTCAAAGCACTGCTGATGATGCTGGTGATGGTGATGACGGTGATGATAGTGATGATGATAAGACGTAAATGCTATAAGGAGACGCAGGCCTTGAGGAGTCAACACAGGCCTGTGTCAGGAACCAGGCCCCAGAGGGCAGCCAGCCCGCATCAGTGGAGACGGCTGCATAGGAGGGGCTTGTTTGATTCCAATGTCCTCCCTGGAGAACGGTGTGAAGTCCTCACACCCCATCTCAGCAGGGACAGTGAACAGGGTAGAAGCAAACATTAAACCATGGCTGACAGAGCCTCTGTGGCCCGGAGTGAAGCTCCAGCACTAGCCCCACATGCTTGAGAACAGACCCCACTGCACGGCCAGGCCAGACGGCACAGGTGCAAGCCTGGGGCCTACTAGCCGGCGTGCCATGGCCAAGCTAGCAATGTCCACCCTGAAAAGAAGTGGACAGGTCACGGCAGGGCCAGGTCACCTCGGAGACGGGGGTATAGGCTGCAGTCGGGCTGTGTGAGCTGCTCGAACACAGGCCAGATTCTTCCCCGCAGTCTCGTCCTAGCCTGCCCACCTCTTGTCCATCCTCCTACCCATCCCTCCGTCCATTAATACCTATCGAGCACCTACTGAGTACCAAGCACTATTTTCAACCCAGGGTCCAGCAGTGAACCCAAAAGGACAAAAGCCCCTTTTGTCCTGGAGGTGAACTTCAAGCTACAGAGACAGAGCAGAAACAGAAAAAATAAAACACGCGAGGTCAGATGGGCGGAGAAGACAGGAGAGGTAGTGGGGAGGGGAAGCGGGATATCACCGACACAGAGGCCGGAAGGAGCTCCCTAAGAAAGGGGCTTCTGTGGGTTTTGAGGTCTGAGTGGAGAGCACCTCAGAACAACCACGCAGAGGCCCTGGGGCCGATGCTGTCTGTTGGCAGGCACGATGGCAGCCGAGTGGGTCAGGAGGAAAATGGCAAAGAAGCAGGGCAAGGAGGTGCTAGGGACAGAAGATGCTGGGCCTGGCACAGGACAGGGAGACTCCTGGTGTTTGCTGAGGAAGGTGGGAGCTGTGGAAGGTCCTGAGCCCAGGAGGGTCGTGAACCTGACTAGAGTATTCACAGGCGTACTCTGCGGATCAGATTTGCAAAGAAAACCCACAGTGTGATGGAATCCATCACCCCAACTATTGTGGGTTCGTGGCCCTCCCCTTCATGCGTACCGGAATCTCAAAACGTCCATCATTCACCTTCCCCAGCCCCAAAGCCCCGGGGCAAAGATGTTCCTGTGTCAGAAGCCACTTGCTGGTGCCCTCACCCTGCCCCCATCCTGCCCAGGAGTTGCTTCTGCCAACGGGGCTTCTGTGGCACAGGATCACGTCCCCTGCTCAGGCTGGCCTCCTAGGTCCCGCCCCTCTTGCTGGGTGGCCTCGGGAAAATCACCTCACCTCTCTGGGCTGAGTGACCTTAGCTGTAAGTGAGCATGGCGGGAGCACATGCTCGGGGTCATCATGCGGCCGAGACACCCACAGCACTCTGCATTCTTGAGTGCCACATCCAAGGGCCCAATCAACCTCCAACCAAAGCCTCTGGCACCTGCCAGGGCTCCTGGAACAAGCCCTCTGGGCACCAAGGCACGACTGGAACTGTGCTGCCTCAACACTGTGGGTGTCACTGCACTCGCAGGTGCCCTGGAAGCCCAGCCCGGTGCCCACGGACGGGCACGAGGCGGCGGATCCGTCCTGGTGACCTTAGTGAAGTAGGAGGCTGAAACAAGAGGATCGGGAGTTGGAGCCCAGCCTGTTTCAAACTGGACTAGAAAGGCTGGGTCGTGCGCTCCCCACCCTGGGCCACGCGTAATGAAAGGGAAGCGCCTCTCCGAGGGGCGCGCTCTAATCTCTCTCCCTCCAGCCACCGCCATTCCTGCCAATGCAGTGGGCGCTTCTGCTCACTGTAGGCTCTTGCACTGTCTTTTCCTGGATATGTC
>PVIR01028409.1:0-21983 GCA_004026965.1 Petromus typicus | reverse complement strand
TCTCCAGCCCCAGCGATTACAGGATTCTCAGGTGCCAGCCTGGGGTGCCCTTGCTTCCCTGAGCCTGCCCAGGATGCTCCGCCTGGTCTGTCCCTCTGGTCCCCTCCTGTCAACCCCCTGAGCACGAGGTTCCCTCTCTGCTGTCAGGACACCGACGGCTCTCCCCTCCATTCCCTAGACACGGATGCCCCAGCTGACACCCCTCTACGCTGGTGCTTCCATCCTACAGCCCCTGTGTACTGCCGGCCCCCCTGGACCCCCCTGCATTGATGGCTCCGGCCTGCCCCTCAGTCCCAGACTTCCCCTCTGCCCGCTTTCCCAGCTTCCCGGCCCGGGGTCTGAGAGCCTCGGCAGGGGTGCTGAGTTCACTCAGGGGTGCTGAGAGCTTCGGAGCGGTGCCCCCAGCTGCCCTTCCCGGCTTCCTGGGCCCACCTTTTAGCAACCGGAAACCCTGCAGGGACCTGGACTCCTCCTTCCTCTCCCTTCCCTCATCCACACATCAGCCCACCCGGTCTCTGGTGTTGGCCGGAGCCTACCTCCCTGAGCCGCTCCACTAACCGGGCACATACTCATGAGAGAAGGGGGTCTGGGAACTCAGGTTTCAGGTCTTGCTTTTCTGTCTTGTGCTTTTTGTTGAGACAAGGTCTCAGCACTTAGTTCAGGGAAGCCTTGAGCTCCCTGTGCAGCCCAGGCCGGGCTCAGACCTCCTGCGGCCCTCCTGGCCTCCTGAAAGCTGGAATCACAGGTGGCGCCTCCATGCCCGGCACATGCTTTTCTGCCTCACAGAAGCAACGTGAGGCCCTGAAGAGGCTCTTGTTTGTGTCTCTCTTGAGAGCAGTTGTCCCGGGCCGGGGAGTTAGCTCAGTGGTTCCGGCGCCTGTCTTGGAAGCGCAAGGGCCCGGGTTCAATCCCTGGCAACCACATAACAATACTGGGCGTGGAGACTCACCCCACAGCAGTCAGCACCACACAGCACAGTGCTGGGCGTGGTGGCTCACGCCTGCACTCGGGAGGCAGAGGCAGGAGGATTGCTGTGATGTGAGTTTGAAGCTGAGCTCAGGGCCAGCCTAAACCACAAAGCGAGACCCTGTCTCAAAAATCCTAAAAAAAAATAAAAAGAGCAGTTGCCCTGATCATGGCACGATGCGTGCTGTACGGTGAGGTCCACAGATGTTTTCTCAGTGGTGATGGGTTCGCTGATGCTTTTATTTTTTTAGGGTTTTTTTTGAGACAGGGTCTCCCTTTGTGGTTCAGGCTGGCCCTGAGCTCAGCCTCCAACTCACATCACAGCAATCCTCCTGCCTCTGCCTCCCGAGTGCTGGGATCACAGGCGTGAGCCACCATGCCCGGCACTGTGGTGTGTGGTACTGGTTGCTGCTGGGGTGAGTGTCCACGCCCAGTATTGTTATGTGGATACCGGGGAATTGAACCCGGGCCCTTGCGCTTCCAAGACAGGCGCCGGAACCACTGAGCTAACTCCCCGGCCCTCACTGATGCTGCTTTTAAGCCCCTTTTCCCTCTCATTAACATGGAATAAAAACTCCCCGTGGTTCCGCTGCTTCTCACTCCCCAAAGTGCTGGGTACCCAACTTGACGGGAGTGGACACTCGCCAGCACTTGTGCCACGGGTGCTGGACGCGGGCAGCTGGGCAGAGTGCTGGGTCAGGGCTGCAGCCCCCGGCGGGCCTGGGTGGGCGGCGTTGTCTGAGCGCCGGCCCCGTGTGTCTCCCTGCAGCTGCGGCAAGCCGCTGAGTGGGTGCAGGCACCTGCTGCTGGAGCAGGACGCGGCCGGCGCCGGGGAGCTGTGCCTGTGGGGCCGGCACGTCTTCATGGGCTACCTGGAGAGGGAGGACGCCACCATGGAGGTGGTGGATGAGGGCGGCTGGCTGCACTCCGGGGACCTGGGCCGTGTGGACGAGCAGGGCTTCCTCTACATCACCGCGCGCATCAAAGGTGCTGGGGCGGGGGCGCACGCCCGTCACTGGCACTCTGGAGGCTGACACGTTCTTAGCCAGCCTGGGAAACTTGGTGACTGAGACCGTGTCTCAGAATAAAAACAGAAAATAAACAGAGCTGGGGAGGGAGCACCGTACAATAGCCCCGGGCTCCCGGGCTTTGTTACAGAGCTGCTCATCACCGCGGCCGGTGAGAACGTGATCCCCGGGCCCATCGAGGCCATGGTGAAGAAGGCAATCCCCATTGTCAGTAATGCGGTGCTGGTGGGCGACAGGGCCAGGTTCCTGGGCATGCTGCTGACGCTGAAGGTGACCTCTCCGCGGTGGCCTTCCGCACCTGTGCCCACCCCCAGGGCTCGCGATGGATCTCCGGTCTTTGGGGCCTGGGTTGGGGCGGGGGGCTGGCCAAGGAGTATGTGGTGACGCGGGTGTCCTGGGCAGTGCCAGACTGATCAGATGAGCGGGGAACCCCTGGACAAGCTGACCAAGCAGGCCATCACCTTCTGCCGGGCCGTGGGCAGCCAGGCGTCCACTGTGTCAGAGATTGTGAACTCGAAAGACCCGCTTGTCTACGCTGCCATCCAGCAAGGCATAGACGCCGTAAACCAGGAGGCTGTGTCCAATGCCCAGAGGATCCGAAAGTGGGCCATCCTGGAGAAGGACTTTTCTGTCAGAGGAGGGGAGCTAGGTGAGTGGACTGCGGAGCCAACGACTTTGGTCTTGACCTTGAACTCTGCTGACCCCCTGCTGGCGGGTAGCCCGTGCGGGCTGTTGGGAAATGTGCCCTCGTCCGGGAGCCAGAGGATCCGTGACTGACCAGGACCTGGGGTGCTGCCGCCACTTTTCACCCTCCACCCATCCAGATGGACGCTTTTGCTGTCCCAGCACCAGCCAACCGCAGGGCTGTACACCTGCCATTTCTGCTGCCTAGAACAGCTGCCCCTTCACTCTGTCCGGAAAGCTTTCTCCCTTTGTCCAAATCTGATTCTCCAGGACACTTTCTCAGCAGCCTCCGGGGCCTGGCTGGCTGCAGTGGCTCACCACAGGCCTCGGAGGGTCACTTGGAGCTCACCGTCACCCCTTGGTGTCAGCCCCCAATAGCCTCGGCTCCAGGCTCAGAGTCTGGACTTATCCTACCTGTGACTTTCTGCCCCCACCGTGGACGAAGGCTCACTCTGGTGGGAGGCCCGCCTCCTACGACAGGGTCCACTGTGTAATGCCGGCTAGGCAGGCTGGCGATTCTCCTGTCTCGGCCTCCCAAGGACTGGGACGACGGTCGTGTGCAGCGACACCCGGCTTTCGGCTATGATTTGAGTGAGACGGAGCCAGAGCAGGGCTGAGCGTGCAGCACGGAATAGTCTGGGTTTGTGTCCTGCATTCTCCATGCGAAGAAGTGACGCATCCCTCGGGGCCTCTGTCTCCTCCTAAGTTGAAAATAGTCGTTTAGAGTCGCAACGATGTCTTCAGGGCGGGTCTGAGGCCACTGTGGGCGACACCCGTTCTTGGTGTCCTGGGTTGTACAGCAGACACTGCCACACGTGCATCGTGGTCTTTTCACGTACACCCAGTGTTTCCACCCTAACTACACGGCAGGCTTCCTGCCCCAGCTGCAGGGTCAGAACCACAGCCCAGGATAATGGGGACAGCCAAGAACTTCCCCGCACACTGAGGGCAGTGCACATCCGGCCCCCCGGACCCCGTCACCTGGTCACGAAGAGTGAGTGGGATTTTCTTGCACCATCACAGCTCAACTGATTTCTGCTGTCTCAACAGGTCCAACAACAAAGATACGAAGACATCTCATAACTCAGAAGTACAAATCACAGATCGAAAGTTTCTACCTCTGACGCCTTGGGCGGAGCCACCCCTGCAGTGAGTTCTGTTCCTGGCTTGCCGGCTGTGCTGAATGAATCCAGCCGCGGCTCCTGCGGCAGGCGCCCTGTGTGCGGCCTCGGGGCCGTGGTTGCTGTAGGTTCCGGGCAATGCAGGGCCTCGTGCGCCGTCTGCCGGGTCATGGCAGGGCGTGCAGCGTCCTGCACAGCTGGCCTCCACTGTTGGGGGCTGTGCTGCGTGTGGAACCAAAGTTTCCACGTGAAACCCGCAAATGTTTGCAGTAGCTGATCTAGAGGACTTTGGAAACTTTAAGGCGGGGGGAGGTCTACCTGCCAGGGACCCCAGGAAGCGGGTGTGCTGTGCGTCACAACACCCTGCCCTTCCCCAGACGTGCTCACTGCGAGTCGCTGACAGGAATCTGGGGACCTGACCATGTGCATGACACAGGCAGAGTAGAATTCACCTGCACTTTTCTGAAGGGCCACCTGGAACCTCTTATGGGCAGAACTATTCCCTTTAGCCAGGTGTGATGGCCCATGCTTGTCTACTCAGCATTCGGGAGGCTGAGGCAGGAGGATCAAACATTTGAGGACAGCCTGGACTGTATACATAGTGACACCCTGATTCAAAACCAAACCAAACCAAACCAAACCAAACCAAAACGTTCTCTCTTGATGCTCTCAGATAGTCCATTTGCATGAATTTATTTGGGCTGCTTTAATAAAATACCACAGGTGGAGGGTTAAAACACAGAGATTTATTGTCAGAGGCCAAGGTGAGAGCCAGTGGTCCCTTCTGTGGGGTGTGTGGATGGACCCATTCCCGACTCTCTCTGGTGTGGGGAGACCACCTCCTCCCCGTCTGCGTCCAGGTCCACATTCCCCTTTATAAAAACAGGTCACACTGCCCTGGCCCACCCTCGTTTTACCTTCTCCAAACAGGACCATGTTCTGAAGTCCTGAGGGCTAGGATTTCAACAGGAATTTCAGAGGGGCACAGCTAAGCCCATACTTTCTGATCTGTTTTTTTTTTCTTGCTCCCTTGAACTCTCATACACTCGGACTCGCCGGGGTCTTATGGATGGGCCCCGCAGCCCACCCGATCACATTTTCCATTTTGCATCCTCTGCAGTATTTCCTGTTTCGTTTTGCAGCTCAGAGACTGTTGTGCCCTGTGGGGACGGGCGGGAGGGATCTGTCGCCAGTGCACAGGGCGACCTGTGCTGCCCAGGTGCTGCAGACCTGGCTGCAAACAGCACGCTCAGGGCTGGGTGTCCGATTCCCAGGCCACTGGGAAAAGTTACACGGTTTAAAAATATGGAAACAAACGTAAAACTAGATTTCAAAGGCTCGCTATGAAAAATATATAGAATATCTCGGTAACATTTTAAAATCTTTATGACAGTGCAGTAATATTTTGGGCACAATGTATTGGATAAAATATATTGCAATTAACCTTACCAGTTCTTTTTTTAAAGATGTGACTCTGAACATTTTCAACTGCGTAAGTGACTCATGATTTCTCTCAGATGCTGCCAACTCGCTGATGAGTGCAGGGGGAACTCTGGTGACAGTTTATGAGTAACCAGGGTTCCCAGGGGTATCTCCTCTGTGTGCTACGGGATCTTGGGGTAACAAACGCCTGTAGCTGGGCCCCACATGATAACTTGTGTTGTCTCCTCTCCGGTCTCCCCAGGAAAGCCCCACGGGGACAGGCGCGACTGGCCACTCTGTCGGTGAGAAGCTGGCTCCGATTCCCGCCGCGGTTTCCTGGCTGGCCACCTGTTGAAGAGCTGCTCCCGTCAGCCGTCCTGTACTCTTAAGAGCAGTCAGAGCATCGCCGACCTCCAGCTGTGACGCGGTCCCTGCCAGGGAAGCCACAGAGGGAGGTCCGCAGAGCAACGCCTTGTGGGGATTCCAACCGGGTTTTCTTTCTTCTCCACGGACTCGAGAAAGAAACAGCCCTCACAGGACTGAAGAACTAGAGCTCCAAACTTACTCGTCTGCCTGGAAGTAACTCCGGAACCCTTCCAATAAGTTCTGACAATAAGGCACTTCAGCATGTGTCTCGGTCTTTATTTATTAGTGTGTCATGTCTACGCTCCTTGGGTGGAGTTGGTGCATGCACACGAGACATCTTAATCCCCATTGGAGAAAGAGCCATCTCCCTGTTCCCTATTATCTAAGTTTTCTTTTGGTCTTTATTTATAATTTGGGGTTCTCATCAAGACCACATCTTCCTCATCCATTCATTTTTGGCCAGACACACGCACTGTCCTGTGGGGACTGAGGGAGAAGACGAGGGCTTTGAAGTCAGTTATGGGTTCAAACTTCTGAGACCGGGAGCTTTTAATCAGAAATCTCACAGGGCGACCAGGAGACAATAATGAACAGGGACTGTAGTGACTGATTCCTCACAGCTCTCGGTACTGTCGCCATCAGAACTGTTTAATTGGTATCTCTTGACCAATTCCCTACTTCGGGATCAGTGTTACAACTGTAATAAATAACAGCCACTTAACGTAGATGTTTATTCCTCTCTTACCCAGAAGCTTATTAGATAAGCAGATCAGAGCTGACAGTGATTAAAACCCTCTGAGAAAAACAGACTTATCGAGAAAAAAGATTCGGGCCGGGGAGTTAGCTCAGCGGTTCCGGCGCCTGTCTCGCAAGCGCAAGGACCCGGGTTCGATCCCCGGTAACCACAGACCACAGTGCTGGGCGTGGTGGCTCACGCCTGTCATCCCAGCACTCGGGAGGCAGAGGCAGGAGGATTGCTGTGATGTGAGTTGGAGGCTGAGCTCAGGGCCAGCCTGAACCACAAAGCAAGACCCTGTCTCCAAAAAAACCTAAAAAAAAAGAAGCGCTCTACTCAACATTGTGTGTGATCTTTGCAAGCAGCCAATACTTCTAGTTCAGTCCATTAACTGTGCCCAAATATGTCCTTAAATTTAATTTGTTTTAGTTTCTAGAGTTTGCAGTATAGATACTTCCAAAAATTAGCATGAACCAGGAACTACCTCTGTTTTAAGGAAGGAAAAGAGTAAAAGAAGAAGTAATTTACAAACTATACTTAAAAATCATTTGAGCATAGTATTACCATTATAATTATCTTCTTTTTTTAAAAAAACTAGCTAGTTGTGACATGTCTGTAATCCTAGCACTCTGGGAGGCTGAGGCAGGAGGATCACACGTTCAAGCCCAACCTGGGAAATTCAGCAACTTAGACCCTGCCTTTAAAAACAAAAAGGACTGGAAAGGCCCTTGATTCACCCGTAGTACCACACACACACACACACACACACACAATACAACCCAATTTAAAAATGGACCAAAGATCAGGTAATCCCAACACTTGAGAGGCTGAGGCAGGAGGATTGCTGTTAAATTCAAGGACAGTCTGAACTACATAGACTTTGTCCCCTCAAAAAAAATGTTTTTTAATAGACCAAAATAGCCAGGCATAATGACACATACCTGGACTCTCAGCACTCGGGAGGCCGAGGGAAGAGGATCACTGTGAGCTCGAGGGCGGCTTGGGCTCCACGGTGACTTTAGAGCCAGCCTGAGCTACACAGGGCAATTATCTCAGAGAAAGGGACAAAAGATTTGAGTATATGTTCCCAAAAAGACACAAATGGCTAAGAAATACATGAAAAGAAGCTCAACATTACCAGCCATCAAAAAAGATGGAAATCAAAACAAGGAGACGGCCCTTCATACCCTCAGTGCCAACACTCCTGCCATCCAGGAATACCCAGGGGAGGACACGAGGGGTACGCGCACGGACAACAAGGTAGGAGATTAACATGCGTGGCGTGGGAATATTGTGACCCAGCCATTCAGTTCCTGTATATAAGACCAACAGAAATGAAAACATACACCTATTAAAAAGAAAAGCTTGTACATAAATGTCCGTATCAGCTTTAGTCATAACGACCAAACGGTGAGAAAAATCCAAATGCATAGCAGAGTGACACAGGGGAAAAATATTTAATTCCCAGCCTGCTAGAGGTCAGCTGTGCCAGGTTCATGTTCCCCGAAGACTATGAATTCTATGGAGCTATGGAGGTTAAAATAGGAAAACTTGGGGACTGGGCTTTTAGCTCAGTGGTTCAGGTGTCTGCTTGACCGACACATGGTCCTGAGTTCAAGGTCCCGAGTTTAATCCCCGAGGATTTTGTTATAGCCATGGGAGATACACTAGTGCATATCACATACCACAGTGCCAGGCGTAGTGGCTCAGGCCTGTAATCCCAGCACCTGGGAGGCAGAGGCAGGAAGATTGCTGAGAGTTCAAGGCCAGCCTGGACCACATGGTGACTTCAGAGTCAGCCTGAACTACAAAACCAAGACTCAGTCTCAAAAAAACTAAAAAAAAAAAAAAAAAGGTAAACTTTTTGAAGAACAAGAGTGGGGAATAGGAATAGGAGGGGTCCCAAATGAATCACAAACGTGAGGTGGGTACAACACGGGTCAAAACTATAATCACCAACAGAAGGAAAGCGGCTTGGTTTATTTTGATCAAATAGTAGCAAGGGTGTATCAATGACGTCATCTTGGATAATCTCGTCTTAGTTTTGTCTTAGTCTTGGTGGGAGACAATGGTTGACCACTCGTGAGATAAGCTCATTTATATAGGCAATCTCAAAAAGGCGGAACCAGGCAATCTCAAGCAACCCTCTATCCCTTAGGACCACTGTGACTTTAATCTTCGTTAGTGCCTGTGTGTCACCTTCTGCCCTGACTCCTCTGAGCACCTGTCTGATGGCCTAGAATAGTTCTACCTAACTTAGCTGTCTATAAAAAAGGATGAACACATCACCAAATGTGGCCTGCCACACAGCAGTGCTTCTCAGCCATAAAAAGGAAGGAACACTATGGACATGGAGGTGAACTTTTTTGGTCTCGCTTTGTGGTTCAGGCTGGCCCTGAGCTCAGCCTCCAACTCACATCACAATCCTCCTGCCTCTGCCTCCCGAGTGCTGGGATGACAGGCGTGAGCCACCACGCCCGGCACTGTGGTATGTGGTACTGGTTGCTGCTGGGTGTGGGTCTCCACACCCGGTATTGTTATGTGGTTACCGGGGAATCAAACCCAGGCCCTTGCGCTTGCAAGACAGGTGCCGGAACCACTGAGCTAACTCCTTGGCCCCGGAGGTGAACTTTTGATCAGCTAATGAATTCAGACACAAAAGCTCCACTTTTTTTTTTTTTTTTTTTTTTTTTGGAGACAGGGTCTCACTTTGTAGTTTAGGCTGGCCCAGAGCTAACTATGTAGCCCAGGCTAGCCTTGAACTCACAGCAGTCCTCCTGCCTCTGTCTCCCAAGTGCTGGGATTAGCCACCATGCCCGGCTATTCTTTTTTGATTTTTTGGTTGGTTGACACAGGATCTTGCAATGTAGTTCAGGCTAGTCCTGAACTCGTGGAGATTCTCCTGCCTCGGCCTCCCGAACACTAGAATTGCAGCTGTGTGCCACTATATCAAAGAATATCCTGTGATTTCATTTATTTGCTAGAAATTTCTAGTACAGGCAAAACTATAGAGACGGCAAGTAGATAGGGGACAGACTGGAATTCGGCACAGGCTTGACCTCACACAGGCTCAAGGGAACTTCCAAAGACACAGGACTGTTCTAACATCAGAGTGTGGAAATGGTCACACACCTGTATGAATTCATTGATAAGTCTCCACTTTTTCTTTACAACCGGTCCCATGGTCCACACATGACAGTTCAAATTTGGGCACAATAAAATCACAGCAAAGTGTACTTGTTTGTCTTCCACAGCTGTAACAAAATATTTGAGGATGGGTACCACAAATAAAAGGTGACATCGTGGGTTCAGTATGTTTATTCTGACAGGGTCTTAACTTACTATGTAGACCAAGCAGGCCTTAAATTCAGGGTGATGCTCCTGCCTCAGCCTCCCGAGTGCCAGGGTGACAGCAGTGCGCCACCACACCCAGAGGCCCATTCTTTTCTTTTAATAACCAGAAAGGCTTCTGGATGACTTGTCCAGCTCGACATCCAGCGATATCTGAAAGCTGTAGCTGTGCACACGTGTGGGAGATGGCTTTTTCCACAGATAGATGACACCTGGTGGACAACTGAATTCTGACTTAACAGTACACGTCGCGCAGAACTCGGGGCCTTGCTTCCTTGTCTCCGCTCCGCTCCCGGCTTCTCTGTGAACTCTGCCCCTAGAGCACTGGCTGGGGAGTCCCTCGGGGTCTCCCTGGGGACCATCTGGCGTGTAGGGTGAGGGGGCTCTTCCTGAATGGCTCCGCCCCTGGAAAGAGGCAGCAAGCTGTCTGCCACCACAGAACCCGGTGAGGTCACAAGAGCCGGCTGCAGACGGGCATTCTGGACGGCCAGCCTGGAGACTGCTGACCACAAAGCGGGTTACACGAGGCTGCAGCCGATGACAGAGGGTGCAGGTGGGTGCGGGTGGGAAGCAGGACCTGGGAGCCCCAGGCACGTCGGCTCCCTGGGTGGGAGATGGGGACAGAAGGAGCTAGAAAACAGTACTAACATCCACGTTACCTCATTTCCTGCTGTGCTCCCCCACCCTTCTATGTCAGCCCCAGTGACCTCTGTCACCTTCTCTCTCTTCCCACAGGCTTCTGTCAACCACCCCAATCTTCCATCCCACCCCAGGAGCAGGTGGGTTCCTCATCCTCCTGGCGGGTCGCCCCTTGCTCTCCACACCGCTCCTAGGGTGACAATCTGTCATCTGCCAAGTGGATGTCCTCTGAAGTGAGACAGGAGGAAAGGCACTATGGCATGTCCGTCGATGGGAGTCAGAGCTCCGCCAAAGACTACGTTCTGTACTCAACAGAGCCAGAGGTTGGCATCTGCGGGTCCCTGGTGGGTGGAGAAGCCTCAGGGCGGAGGGAGCACGGGCTCGGCCAGTCCTGGAGCCCTCGGGGTCCCTCCGGAGAGGGCAGAGCGGAGGGAGCGGTCCCTCCGTGTGGCCGGGGTCACGGGCCGCAGGTGGGCAGCGCGCCCGGCACCGGTCCCTGCTCTCTGCACCTCCCCGCGCACTGGCCTCCAGCCCGAGTGCCCGCCGGGGCTCCTCCGTCCTCCGCGCCCCCTCCGCGCCCCTGCCCCGCGCTGGGCACTGGGCGGCCCGGACTCCACACACACCCACCCCCCGCAGCTACTGGAACTCGGAGCGCGACGGCGACGTGAGGCTGCGGCTGGGCAGGGACGCGAGAGCCCGCCCGGCGCCGCGCACCGTGCACGATCTGGTCATGAACTCGTCCGTAAAGTACGCCAACTACATCGCGCTCGGCACCAAGCGCAGGAACCACTGGCACCTGCTCACCTACAGCGAGTACTACGAGCTGTGTCGCCGCGCCGCCAAGGGCTTCCTCAAGGTACGGCAGGGCGGCCAGCGCCCGCGGCTGCCAGCAGACGCTCCTGCGCCTGCGCCTTTCTGTGCCTTCCCGCTCACCGTCTGCGCCTGCGCAGCACTGTGGCTTTCGTCTCCTGCGCCTGCGCGGGTCTCGAATTAATCGTCCCGTCCGTCCTCCCCCCCAACCCCCCGGGCTGGTATTTGTCCTGTGCGCCTGCGCGTCCCGCAGCTTCCCCGCCCTTCCTCCCGCGCAAACGCCTGTGCTGCAGCATATTACTTCTTCATGGAAATATGTGCGTGGCGTCCTATCTGTTCTTCACGAGTGGGTTCGTGGGTTTGAATCCTAGCTTTGCCACGAGCCACGGGTTCTTGTACAAATTACATTGGCTCTCTGCTGCTATTTCCCTATATGTAAGATAAAGATTTGATATAATGTAATGTATAAAATACATGCCTCACATAGGATATATATGCAAAATAAATGGTTATATGATGCGCATCTATACATGTACAATGCTTAAAACGTATCTAACGTATATCTCGGTTTACATTTTAATCTCATACATTTGATACTTTTATTATACATTTAGTATAAAGTGTTATCGGTTTAGGTTAAATAAGATAAGCTATATTGACAAAATTATATATTATTTGCAAATAATGTCGTACCTATACATTATTCATATATAGGACCACTTAGCTCTCAAGTTGGCAGTAAGAGCTCAGTGACTAACGCAGTCAGAGAGCTCTGCTGTTTGGTCGTTTGGTTGTTTGAAAGAGTCTCATGGCGTAACCCAGGCTGGCTTTGAATGTAGGACAATCCTCCTGCCTCAGCCTCCCAAGTTCTGGGATTACAGGAGTACCACACCATGCCCAGCCCAACACTGTATCTAATAAAAGTGAAAAAACTCTAAAACCCCACAGAGCAGAGGGAGGCCAGGCTTCTACCCCAGCTGAAGGCTGGATAGGGTGGTGGTGGTGGCTGAGTCCCGCTGGGCCTCACAAGGGTGTCCCTCTGGCAGCTGGGCCTGGAGCGTTTCCACGCTGTGGGCATCCTGGGACTCAATTCAGAGGAGTGGGTGATCGCCAACATCGGGGCCATTTTGGCAGGGTAAGGAGAGTCTGCCTCCCCGCAGCGTGCCAGGGCCACCTTGGCCTACCCTTTTGTAGACAGTTGGAGCCTCCACGCCAAGTCCCCAGGGCAGGGAGCTGCACCTGCTCCGGGTTAGTCTATCCTCAGTGGGATACATCACCAGCCAGTCCTGAGGTGCTAGATGTCTTCTCCTCCAGTGAACTCCTACACATCCAGTGAAGCCTGACCCCTCATGCCCTCCTCAAGAAAGCCTTGCCCACTCAGTATTCCCAGCAATGAGTACTCCCTCCACCCGTCCAGGTCACTGGCCCCATCTGGGTAGGACCCCGGCCCTAGATGTCCCTGAACCCCACCTTCAAAGGGGCACACTGTGTCCAGTTGCTGGGGGCTCCTGAACCCTCAGATCCCACAAGCACTCACTACAGGCCTCGAGCTCCCGGGTTCTACTTCCAGAGGCTTCTCTGTCGGCATCTTGTCCACCATCTCCCCCAAAGCCTTCCAGATCATCGCCAAGAACTCGGAGATAAACGTGCTGGTGGTGGACACTCACAGACAGCTGCAGAAGATCGCCCAGGTGAGAAATAGGTCAAGGTGCCAGGACAGCACAGGGCAGGCAGGCAGGGACCGCACCTGCCGGAGAGAAAGGGCTGGGTGTGGCACCACACTCCCGTCATTCCAGGAGGCTGAGGCAGGAGGCTCCTGGAGAGTGAGCCAGCCTGGGCTACATGGTGAGACCCTGTCTCAAAACAAGCAAACCCTTAAGATGGTCAAACACGGTACAATCGTGTGGTGGCGCCCACCTCTGTTGCCTGCGTTCTGCCAGGCTCAAGCAAGCCCAGCCTGCACAACTTAGTGACAACAAGACGGTGTCAGTGTCTCAGAATGAAAAGAGGGGAAGGCTGGGGATGTAGCTCAGGGTGCAGGTCCTGAGTTTAGTCCCCAGTACTGCAGGGGGTGGGGCGACACTGGGTTGAAGGCGGAGGCAGGAGTATTGCAAGTTTGAAACCAGCATTGATGTCGCATCTCCAAATAAAATATATAGAGAGCCTGTAGTGTAGCTCAATGGTGAGTGTTTGCTCAGCAAATGCAAAGCCCTGGGCTCCATCCCCAGCACCGAGACCGACAAAAATGACCAGCATCCCCTCGCCACCTCTGCCCGGTCCCCCTGCCGTCCGTGCTGAGCCCCATGCGTCCTTCAGATCCAGGGCTCCCTGAAGGACCTCAAGGCGATTGTGCAGTACGAGGAGGACATCCAGACCCCGTGTCCCAAGCTGCACTCGGTATGTGCAGCCTTCCCGCCCTGCCGGGAGCCGGGAGCCGAGGCCCTGCCCGGCGAGGGCCCCAGGGCTTCCTGCTCAGCTCGGCCCCGAGGCCCACTCCTCGCCTTCCACAGTGGCGAAAGTTCCTGGACCTTGGCGGTGACATCTCGGATGAGAGGCTGGACCGAGTCATCGATGCCCAGAGGCCAAATCAGTGCTGCACCTTGGTCTACAGCATGGACACCGCAGGTCGCCCCAAAGTCATCATGCTCAGCCATGACAATGTGCGTGCCACATGGGGTCGGGTGGCCTCTTCTGCCCCAGCGGGCAGCCCGGGTCCTGCAGGCACTGCCGCGTCTCGCAGATCACCTGGACCACAGAGGCCACCGTCCAGAGCCTGGGCTGCAAGTGTCCGCCCGGCAGCCAGGAGGTGCTGGTGAGCTACTGGCCGCTCAGCTGCATCGGCGCTCAGGTCTTGGACATGTGGGTGGCCATCGCCGTGGGCGGCGTGCTCTACTTCTCCCCGCAGGACGCCAAGAGCCTCGAAGAGGTCCCGCACCCACCTGGCACTGTGAGTACCACGGCCCGGGCCGGGCTCTCACCAGGAGGGAGCCCTCACCCTGCACCCCACCGGCTGTGCCGCCTCCATCCCCTCCTGTTTGGGTGTGGATTATACTACCAAAGAAATTAGCACACAAGGACAACTTACGTGGTAAGACATAGTCTCTCACAAGAATCACTCTGGATGTAGGATGTTGTGTGTTTCTGGTCCAGCACACACAGCTTCCGTGAGCAATTTGCTTCTGATTCTTGAACAGCCCTAGCAGTCCAGGGGCCACGTAGCGAAGGACTCGGCTTCGTCCTTGTTTTTTTAGGTTTTTTTGAGACAGGGTCTCGCCTGTGGTTCAGGATGGCCCTGAGCTCAGCTTCCAACTCACATCACAGCAATCCTCCTGCCTCTGCCTCCCGAGTGCTGGGATGATAGGCGTGAGCCACCACGCCCGGCACTGTGGTATGTGGTGCTGGTTGCTGCTGGGGTGAGTCTCCACGCCCAGTATTGTTATGTGGTTACCGGGGACTGAACCCAGGTCCTTGCACTTGCAAGACAGGCGCCGGATCCACTGAGCTAACTCCCCGGCCCTGTGGGCTTCGTCCTGAGAGGGGAAGCTGCTGGGATTCTGTAGGCCTTGGGGAGAGAATGAACTTCTCCAAAAGTCTCATTGAGAAAATCAAACAGGCTGCAGGGCCGGGTGATAGCTTGGAGGCCGCTGGCTGCTGCTGCTGCTGTTGCTGCTGTTGTCATTTGTTTGTTTTTTAAAGCAGGGTCTTGCTCTGTAATCCAGTCGGACTTCAAGTCACTCTGTGGCCTAGGCTGGCCTTAAACTTGTAGTGATCCTCCTGCCTCAGCTTCCCAAGTGCTAGGATGACATGTTTGTGCTTACCACATTTGGGCTTTTTAGCATTTAATTCATATTTTTAGTTGATGCAGAGCACATTTATGGCGCACAGGGTGACAGTTTGATATGCGCATCCAGTGCGCATTGAGAAGTCGGTGAGCACTTCCAGAGGGGGCAGGGGTCGGCGGCCGGGCTGGGGCCCTGCACACAGCTCGCTCCGTCCTCGCTTGCTGGTGTCGTGGTTGGGATCATCGCAGGACCCTTTCTGGGACCAGTGACACAGCCACACGGGGCCCCACCCACTTCCTTCCTGCGCCTCCACGTCCCTCGGTCCAAGTCTCATGGTCCCCTCCTGACCCCCCCCCTCCGTCTTGCCCTCTCCCCCCTTTCCCTTTTCCTCTGCCTCTTTCTGTCTCCCTCCCTTCTCCTCTCATGCCCCAGAGCAGTGGGACAGGCTGGGCACGGACCGAGCTGAGCTGGCTCTCTGCTGCGGCTGCCCCTTCCCGTGCCAGAGCCCTGAGCGGACCCGTCCGGCCTGCAGGGCTACCTGACGGAGCTGCTCCGGGAGGTGAAGCCCACCATGTTCGTGGGCACTCCGTGGATGTGGGACCGGATGATGGACGGCCTCAGGACCAGCCAGCTGGCGGCCACGGCCATGCGCCAGCGTGTGGACAGCTGGGCCATGAATGTGGGGCTCAGGACCAACAAGAAGCGCATGTTCGGGTGAGGCCGGGCTCTGGGGCCGGCCAGTGGCTGTGGCGCCCAGGCCACGTGGTCATCCGTGCCTGCGTTTCTGCTTCATAAGGGACCTGCACTCCTCGCTGAGATTCCGCCTGGCCAAGAGGGTGACCTTCAGCCGCGCCCGCAAGCTGCTGGGCCTGGGCCGCTGCGAGCAGTTCTTCAGCATGGGCGCGAGGCTGTCCAGGGCCACCCTGGACTTCTTCCTCAGCCTTGACATCCCCATCCACGAGCTCTACGGCCTGTCCGAGTGCACGGGCATCCAGACGTTCGCCACCCGCCAGGATTTCCGGCTGCTGAGGTGGGCCCGGCCTGGGCGGGCGAGGGGGCAGGGAGGCCGGCGTTCAGGGACCCCCTGTCCTCACCCGAGTGTACACGGGCTCGTGCGGCTCCCGAATGTGACCGTCCCCCGCCTGGCTGTGCCCCAGGGAACTTCGGTGGGAGTGACCCACAGCCCTCTGGACTGGTGTCTGGGTTTGCCAACCATGATTTTGACGGAAGGATAATTATTTGGACATTGTGGTGTTTCTTGTGAGAAACACTGTACTAATTTATCGCCCATACCTCCAGCACTCTGGAGGCTGAGGCAAGAGGATCACCGTGCATTTGAGGTCAGCCTGGACTACATAGCGAGTAGCTATGTAGCGAGTTCCTGTCCAAAAAAATCAAACCTCACAACTTTATCAGCTGCTATGTGCAAGGGATCCACAACTAAGAGTGTACACAACGGACATCTCTCTCCCTCTCTCTCTATCTCTCCCGCTCTCCATCTCTCCCTCTCTTTCTAATACCAGGGATGGAACCCAGGGCCTTCGCACTGAACTACATCTAGGCTGGGCTCAAACTTGCAGCCCTCCTGCCTCAGCCTCCCAGAGTATGAGGATGACAAGCGTGTGCTGGGTGCTTTATTTGACCTGATTTCTATGTTAGGATATACCATCATCACCCACTAAGGCTAAGGTTATCGACCAAAGTTCATGATGTCATTCATATACCCTTGTTACTATGGGGTCAACATGACACAAGCAGCTCTCCTTGTAACCTCATTGGTTGATTGCAGTTTTTACCCACCTTGAACCCCCCCATACGTGACTTTGCTCTATAAAACATCCTTTGAAAAGTGGGCTCCTCCGCAACCCATTCAGCCTCCTGCTCTGTCCGAGGAGCTATTCTTTTTAGGTACCAAGGATCAAACTCCGGACCTTGTGCTTGCCAGGCAGACATGGCACTAGTGAGCTAAATCCCCGGCCTTCTACAGCTATTCTTATTCGCCATTCTTCTTCCCTATTCCTATTCCCCAATACATTTTCTTACTTTAAACAAACAAACAAACAAGAAGGCCAAGGATTTAGCTCAGTGATTCTGGAACCTGCCTTCGAAGCGCAAAGTCCCTGGTTCGATCCCCAGTAACCACATATAACAATGCCGGGTGTGAAGACTCACACCCAGCAGCAACCAGTAGCACACACCACAGTGCCAGGTGTGGTGGCTCACGCCTGTCATCCCAGCACTTGGGAGGCAGAGGCAGGAGGATTGCTGTGAGTTCAAGGCTGAGTTCCGGACCAGCCTGAACTACAAAGCAAGACCCTGCCTCAAAAAAACTAAAAAAAAAAGCAAAAGACAGGACTTCAGAAGCGGCACACAGATTTTCACCATGTCTCACGGATCGTGAAGTAGGCCTTGTTCAGGGCAGTGGCCGGGGTGACACGAGGCCGTGGACATGGGGATGCCACCCACACTTCCGTGTCCCAGTGCAGGAGTGGTAGCGGCTCATCTGCAGGCACAGGTACCGGGATCAAAGCCAGGCCCCGCGCAGGCATGGCAAGCCCTCTACCACTGCGCCCGCCAGGCCTGTTTTATCCTAAGACAGGGTCTCGCTAAATCACTCAGCTGCCCAGGCTGGGCCCAAACTCACGGGTCCTCTTGCTTCAGGCTCCGAGGGGCAGGATGTCAGGGATGGGCCGCTGTGCCCAGAGTTCTGATTAGGGATTTCCAGGCAGCTTATTGGCTGGGCACACGTCTTAATTTGCAAACTAGTTCATGAGAGTGAAGAGGATCCTGACCTCAGTTGATCACACAAGACTGTGGGAACGTCCTGTGGTTTGACCTTGACCAGACCGCGGTGACCTCCAGTCACCCCAACTGCACTTCAGAGTCAGCCCTAACCCCATTTTTGGTCACACGGACTGGCAAGTGGCATCTTCCCATGGACCCCCTCCTCTCCTGCAGAAAGACAGGCAGAGCTCTCAAGAGATCTGGTATTGGTCACCATCCCGCGCAGGGCCTCGCCCTCCTGACCGCGTCCGACCCGATCCCTCCCAAAGGCCAGCCTCGAGCGGCGGTCAGAGACTCAGCTTCTGCATCTTTGAATCCGACGTAGTATCCTGCCTCCTCTTTCGTTTCTGATTTTTTTCTGTACTAAGGAGGGAACCTAGGGACTTCACACTAAGCTTCATCTCTGAGCCCTTTATTTTTTTTTTATTTATTTTTTTGAGACAGGGACTCCCTTTATAGTTCAGGCTGGCGCTGAGCTCACTGTGTAGCCCAGGGAGCCTGGAACTCACAGCAATCCTCCTGCCTCTGCCTCCTGAGTGCTGGGATCACAGGTGTGCGTCACCAGGCCCGACACTGTGGTGTGTGGTTCTGATTGCTGCTGGGCGTGAGTCTCCACACCTGGCATTGTTGTATATGGTTATCGGGGATCGAACCCTGGACTTTGCACTTGCAAGATGGGTGTGAGAACGACGGAGCTAAATCCCTGGCTCAGTGACCCTTTTTATTTTTTAAGACAAAGTTTTGCCCAGGCCATGCTCAAACTTGCAGTCCTCCTGCCTCAGCCTTCCAAGGTGCAGGGATGACAAGCCTGTGCCACCATGGCTGACTTGGGGCCAGTCCTAAGCCTTTACCCCATCTCCAGACAGCTCAGGAGAAAGCAAGGCATGGGAGAAGATCTTGAGTGTCCAGGTGGGGACCTGGCCCTCCACAGGCAGTGGACCTGCCCGCCGGTGTCCTGGTACCTAGGTCAGGTGCATGCCCACATCCTGTCCCCGCTCCTCTGCCCCCTGACTGCAGCCCGTCCCCCCAGAAGGTGTCACCCTGCCTGGCTGACGTGGGGCCCTGTGCGTGGCTCCGACCTGGTCTCTGCCAGGCATTTGTCTCCCCCGTTCTGCGGGAGCCGGAGGAAAGCCGAGGACACTTAGGGCACGAGCGGCTTTGTGGGGAAGGCGAAAAGGGGTGGACTCGGGCTGGCGGAGCACGCAGCTGGTCTGAGGGGCCCCCTGCCCTCAGCTGTGGGAAGGTGCTCCCCGGCACCCACATCAAGGTGATGGAGGAGGACGAGGAGGGCATCGGGAGCGTCAGCGTCTGGGGCCGGAACGTCTTCATGGGTTACCTGAACAGCAGCGAGGACACGGCGAGGAAGACGGACTGCTGCGGCTGGCTGCACACGGGCGACCTGGGCTTCCTGGACATCGACAACTTCCTCTACATCAGGGGCAATGTCAACAGTGAGCAAAGTGGGGCTGGGCCCAGGGCTGCTGCGGACCGAGGGGGGCTCAGCGGCGGGAAGGGACATCTCTGTAGTGAGGGGTCTCACCTCGGCAAAGCGGGCGGCCGTGAGACCGTGACCCCCAGCCTGGCCCCGTCTGGACCCCCGAACCCCAGTCTGTGGCTCTTCGGATGGACACACCCTCCCCTGCACGCAGATGTCATCACGCTGAGTTCGGGGAAGACCATCAACCCCGATCCCATCGAGGAGCGCATCCGAACCTACATCCCTATCATCCGCCATGTCATGGTGGTGGGCCAGGACGCGCCCTACCTGTGTGCCCTCCTCACTCTGAAGGTGCTCCGCCTGCCTTGGCGCCTCGTGCCTGTGGACACTGGGGGCTGGGTGGGGGTCACTGAGGGCAGAGAGGAGGTGACTCGGGCGCTGGCAGGGGAGTCGACCCGCCCGAGGGTCCTTCAGGCTCTGGGTGATGCGGGGCGCCGGCGGGGAGGCAGGCACTGCGCCGCTCTGACCCGGAGTCCTGCACAGTGCCAGGTGAACTGGGAGACGGGGGAGCCCCGCACGGCGCTGACCAGCGAGACGGTGGCGCTGTGCCGGAACCTGGGCAGCCAGGCCACCAGGCTGACGGACATTGTCCACGACAATGACCCCATCATCGCCGAGTTCATCAGAAGGGGCATGGAGGCTGTGAACGCCGAGGCAGCCTCGGAAAGCGCCAGGGTCATCAAGTGGGCTGTGCTGGACACGGACTTCTCGGTGGGCAGCGGGGAGCTTGGTGAGCAGCGGCAAGGGCCCGGCTGGTCAGCTGCTCCCGCTCAGGGTCGTCCTACTATCCGTCCTCGTGCCACAGAACTGCACACGGGTCGCAGGGCTGAGACTCTGAGCTCTTTCCTCCCTCCTGGCCTTGGGGGTCCAGGGACCCTTTATGTTAGTGTCAAGGGAGTATAGAGCCCTGACTTCCAGGGTAGGAGCCACTTATGTGATCTGAGCTTTACAGTTTTGTTTTTGAGACGAGATTTTCCTTGTTTAGGCTGGCTGTGAATTCACTACGCAGCCCAGCTTGGCCTCAGACCTGTGGCAACCCTCCTGCCTCAGCCTCCTGAGTGCTCATGATGTCATAGTGCCGCCACATCCAGTGTTTTTTTCCCACTATCTCACAGTGAAGACACTGTGCCCGCAATGGTGGCTGCAGAGGGTGGGAATTGTGGGGGTGCTCTGGTGTGGGCTATGGCCCCCAGTCCCCTTCCGGCAGTTCCAGGCAAACCCCCAGCTTCCCTGGTGCCCTCTGCACCCTGACATGGGCTCAGTCCCCTGAAGATCTGGGCTCCTTGCCTGACCTACTAAGGCCTCTCTCTGTCACACCAGGAATCACCTCAAGACTGAAGAGGGCCACTGTGGCAAAGATGTACCAAGAAGAGATCGAGCGTTTCTACCAGGACAGCCAGAGTCATTAGTGGCTCTGCCCCCCCACAGGCACCACAAGGAGGCCCTGAGGCAGCCTCCTGAGCCGGGGTGACCTGGGGGATCCAATCCCAGGGACTCTGGGAGGAACAAGCCCCTCTCTGGCTTTCCCTTCAGACTGGAAGCATAATACAGTCGGTTCACTACAGTGAACTCCTTTGTCCCGGGGCTGTCACCACTCCAGGGCCTACAGGAGGTGGGGGAGCCCTGTGGCCGACCCCCGGAGATGGCATAGCCCGTGACCAGGGCACTGGGCGGGTCTGGAATTGGACCGAGCCAGGCCTGGCTGGCTGCATGGTGAGGCTCCGCTGGGAGGGAGAGTGGGCATCTCCGAAGCTGGAGACACACACACTTCTGCGTGAGGAGCGCAGCCTCAGGGCCCCTCAGAGGCACGCGTGTCCTATGACGGCCCTGAGATGCAGCGCCTTGCACAGGGGCCCGGGCCCCAGGGTGTCATGCATCGAGGTCCAGAATCACCGAGGAGGCGCAGGGTCCGATGGTGCCTGTTACACCCCACTTGGCAGCAGTCCACAGAATGGAAACGAATTCGCAGCCAGCCGCGGAGGGACACGCCCGTGTCCTTGCTCTTCAGGAGGCTAAGGTCCCGGCCTGGACAACTCTGTGACTCAGTGAGACTCTGTCCAGGGGAGCTGGAGACAGAGCGCAGGCTCCCGGGTCGCACCCTGGTGTGACGCCAGAGGGAAGGAGCGGCAGAGCGGGCGGCGAGGGACAAGGTTTATTCAGCTGGGTGTTGAGGCCAGCGGTGCTCAGCACACGTTGTCGTGCGGCTGCACCCCGAGGTGGGTGGCACCGTGGCAGGAACACAGGACGGGACAGGAGGGCGGGCGCGTGGGAGGGATGGTCTGCAGCACACACTTCTCCCCAGTGGCCTCGGTGCATCCTCGGGGTTGAGGGAGACACGACTCTGGGAAGGGTCCCCGAGGACTCCGTGCCCAAGGCCTCATCCCAGTGCCCCCAGTGTGGCGAGCACTCATCAGCCTCACGAGAGGGAGTGGTGTGCCCTGGTCCCCACTAAGGTTCACGTGTGTCCTGTGTCCCCACGGCTCCCGTGCTGGAAGCCAGACCCAGGGGCTGAGGGGTGGGGGGCCTCACAGAGGCCACCAGGTCACTGGGGCCTCCACCTGGCCTTGCCCTCTCCGGCGTCCTGTCTCCCCATGCGACCTCTGTACACGGCCCCATCGCCACCTTGAGCGCAGGTCAGATTCCACTGACGGGGTGTCCTGAACGTGGATCCACAGCCTCCCAAACTGTGGGCAGAGTCAGTGCTTTTTCTTTCTAAAGCCCCCAGCCCCGGGTGTGTGTGATAGCAACAGGAAATGAAGGCTGACGGAGGGCTGTCCTCTCCCCGTGCTCCGCCGC
>PVIR01028408.1:0-16149 GCA_004026965.1 Petromus typicus | reverse complement strand
ACAGGATTTTAAATATGGTGATATATACAATATAGGAGATCAGCAACAGTTATATAAAGCCAGTCTATGCTTTATACTGATGGTCTTCTCTAGCTTCCTCGATTCCCACTTCCTGAGGGCACAGCACACAGACAGCCTGAAGGCTGTGGTGTCGAAGGCTCACCCACTAAAAGATATGTGTCAGATGCATCTTCCCACCTGACAAATTAATTGAGGAAAATTTTGGACCTCTCAGAAAATTACTGAAGGGATTTTAAATGTCTTACAGGAAAGCCTATAATAACTTCCCAAAATGGAAGCAAAATTAGCAAGCAAAGAAGTCTTTCCACAGGTGACACAAAGTTTCTCCTTTCCCTTAACTCTTCACATTTTAACATAAATGACAGACTTCAGCCTTCAAATTAGGCATTAAAACACAGCGTACTTCAATGAAGATGAGGTCCAAATTCCTTGTTGGCAGAAAATTTTCCATTCCAAATTCAAATGCTTAGATCACTCCAGGTTTGAGGCTGTAAGTCTGTTCCACTATCTAAGTATTTCTATGTCTATCCTACTGGATGTTAGTGTGGCTGTATCAGTAAGGACAGTGATATGATGTTACCCTTTTAGTCTAGAGAACAAAGAAGAAAAGAATATGGGATTAAGTTAGGAAACAGCTTTTTTCTTCTGAAGCTCTTTCAGATGATAAGCAAATTAATCTTAATTCACTCTGGGATTAAAAAAAGTGAAATAAGAGAGCCTTTTGAAGAGCTTCCAAATTCAGACTGAATGGCTTGTGTTCTGCTTCTTGATATTAGAATTCTTTGGGTTAGAATGAAATAGAGATTTCAGAACTTCAAGAAACACAGCATTTCTTTGTCTGGAAAGTGCAATGTCCTTCAGTAAATTATCTTACTTTCTTTTTCTACCCCAACTAACACCACTCTGCCAAAGCCTGACCTTTCCAGTAGTGTGGGAGCCCTGAGTGGCAGAGGCTCTGACCTGTAGAGATTCATGTGTGAAATAGAAATGTGCTTCAATATGCTTGACTATACAAGCAGAGACTATCTTATTCTTTTAAATACTAGCTTATGTCAGAAATCATGGCATCTGCTGATAACCACAGAGACCACTCTGAGCCATGATCCTGTTCTTTCTCTTAACTGTATTAGGGCATAAAACAAACCTAAAAAGCAAACAAAGGGAAGATGACCATTATCACATACAAAAGTCTCATAATAGTTGAAAGAAGAGAACTGATTTATTAAGCATTAAAATTATGTACATTCCACATGAATATAAGGGACATAGAGGCTATGTCCACTTCTGAATGACATATTGAGACTGGTCACTACAGGGAAAAATATTATTTCTTGACAGTATCTGTTTGCATCTAAGTGTGGTCATTGGAAGAAGGTATTATTTTTAAATGAATATTAAAATACAGTGATTTAGGTGGTTTACCCTATTTCTTAAATATAAACAAAATATAAGCAAGTTTCATTAGACTCTACTTTCTATGACAATTAATGTCTTTTTCTGTTCCCCAGTTGCTGGGACTGGAAGAAGGAAACTCAAACTTTCTGCTGTGTATAGAATCTGTGCCAGTTCTTCTAAACATTTATCAATTTTTATTTTAGGTTGATCATGGCTTAGTTTTTGTTTGTTTGTTTGTTTTGTTTTGTTTTGTTTTAATTACTTCTCTCATTGTTGAAACAAAATACCAAACAAGCAAAGTTTAAAAAAGAAGGAAAGGTTTATTATAGATCACAGGTTGTAGAGGGTTTGGTTCATAGTTGGCTGGCTTCACAGTGGAATGGCATGGACAGGAGGATTGCAGGGGAAAAACAGTTCATGCCAGGCAGGCAGGAGACAGAAAAGCAACAAATAGCTGTGGCAGAAGCAGCAGCACACAGTGAAACAGAACTTTCTCCTTTTTATCCCCCCCTCCAGGTTAATCTACATTTTAGGGAGTGATGTCCATGCCCATGCCTTCCTATTACCCACGACCAGAACTATGATTAACCTATCAGCAGACTAATTAAGCAATCATGCACCCTAATCTCAGCATTGCACAATTTAAATACAACATCACTCAACTCAATTCCAGCATCACACACCCTAGTACTAGGCAATTCTAAAGAATCCCACTTATGAGTTCATTAATCCTTGTGGGGTAATAAGTCAAGAAAGAAGTAAAAGAGATATGAGTAAGGAAAGGAGAATTTATAATTTTCTGAGAACATGATCCTCTATATGGGAGATTCCAAAAACCCCAACAAAGATTCTTAGAAATAATTTCTAAATTCAGCAGAGTATCAGGATACAAAGTCAATACTTAAAAATCAATAGCCTCTCTATATATTAATAGAAAACGCACTGAAAGAGAAATTAAGGAAACAATACCCTTTGACACTACCATTAAGAAAATGAATTAACTTAACCAAGGATGTCAAAGACCTCTCTGATGAAAACTACAGTTCTCTGAAAAAGAAGATTGAAGAGGACATTGGAAATCAGAGAAGTATGTCCAATTCTTAGATAGGCAGAATCACTATAGTGAAAATACCCATATGTATAGGGAATGAGGGAAATTGTAGGATGGGCAGGGGAATGGACAAAAATGAGAGTTAAGTTATTGAATGTGGTCATGCTGTGTATATAAAATGTATGAATAAATAATTTTCAAAATAGCCATACTTCCAAAACCATTGTATAGATTTAATACAATTCCAATGAAAATACCAATAACACTTCTTAGAAAATTGGAGAAAAGAATCATAAAATTCATATGGAACTAGAAGAGACCTAGAACAGTAGAACCAAATCTGGGCAACAAGAGAAAAGGAGGAAGCATCACAATTCTGGATTTCAAGTTATACAAGATTGCAGTGAGCAAAACGGAATGGTATTGGCAAATAAAATAAAACAAAAACAAAACAAAACACAGAATACTGGATTAATAGAACTGAATAGAAGATGCAAAAACATCAATCATACTTAGCTATGTTATTTTTGACAAAATATTGGAAGAAAGTTATCACATGTTGCTAGGAAATCTGGCTATTCATATGCCAAAATTTGAAACTATACCTATATCTCCCACCTTGCATGAAAATAAAATTAAAATTGATCAAAGATCTAAACATCACAACAGAAAAATTTAATCTATTCAAGCACAAATAGATAAAATTCTTGAAGACAGAGGTGTGGGTAAAGACTTCCTGAACAAGTTTCTGGTTGCACAAGAAATAATATCCAGAGTCAACAAGTAGTATTTCATCAGCTAACAAAGCTTTCCTAAAAAGAACCCTTTTCCATTGTTGATAGCAGTGTAAACTGATGTAAACTATGGAAATCAGTGCTGAAAACTCTGAAAAAATTAAAAGTAGAAATTTTCTCTGACTCAGCAATTTCCTGTCTAGTTATCTTCCCAAAATAGTTACAGGCAGGGCCGGGGATACAGCTCAGTGGTTCCGGCGCCTGTCTTGCAAGCACAAGGACCCGGGTTCAATCCCCGTAACCACCATAACAATACTGGGCGTGGAGATTCACCCCAGCAGCAACCACTACCACATACCACAGCACCAGGTGTGGTGGCTCACTCCTGTAATCCCAACACTTGGGAGGCAGAGGCAGGAGGATTGCTGTAATGTGAGTTTGAGGCTGAGCTCGGGGCCAGCCTGAACAACAAAGCGAGACCCTGTATCAAAAAACCTTAAACAAAACAAAACAAAAAAATAGTTACAGGCATCACATCACAGTGATGCAGGCATACCTATGTTTATAACAGCACAATTCATACTACCTAATTCTTACAGCTAGCAGCAGCAGAAAGGGGAGCAGAAGAAACCATAACCCAAGCTCACTGCACTTTTATTTGGTACCATGCCTTCAACCAGTAATCCTAGAATGCATAAAACAGGATGGTCCCACAATAATCTCTGTAGTTGAAGATTACATAGAGCAGGGCAGACATTCTTAATCCCAATAAGTCCGAGTAAGTCCCAAGGCCAATAATCTTAGTGCAGTAATCCTTGTAGTTTAAAATCTCACAGAGTGAGGCAGATGTCCAAAAAATCCCTGTAATTGATCCCGCCAGGCAGGGCAGACATCCTCATATCCAACTAAGTAAATCCCAGTAAGTCAGTCTTAAATTTGAGTAAATTGGCCGTGGTTCACAACAGACATATATAAGGGAGACTGAAGGAGGGAGACAAGGAAGGGAACTGAAGTGTGTCGTGTACATGCACCAATTCCTTACAGTGAATGCAATCGCTATGACCTGTTAATGTGTACTCATAAAAATCAGAAAAAAAGGAAACTCAAAAAAGAATGCTTCCTCCAACAAAGAAGGCAAAGGCTTGTCTCTCACAGAGAGAAATGTGGAAGCAGAAGCCCAGGATGATCCCCAAGCTTCTGATTTGGGTGCTGCATGGATAATAGTGTTGCCAGAAAGAATCTGTTGAACAAGAGAACAAGATTTAAGAGAAAAGAGGATGAGTGTCTAGAGAATGATGGGATTGAAATATTTTGTTCTCTGAGGAGCTCTGCATATATATGTGTTAAGAAATCTCACCAACGCTCAAGACCACGCCACACACCAGATTCCCACCAGGAGATTTTTATTGAGAAGCAAGCAGCTCCTGTATGGAAGCGAGACAGCAAACCCGGAGCAAGAGAAGAAAGGAAGAAGGAAGAGAGAGACAGAGACAGAGAGAGAGAAAGACAGAGAAGGCAGGGAATGAGATACACTCACACACACACAGACAAAGAGAAAGAGAGAGACAGACAGACAGAGAGAGAGACAGAGAGAAGACAGAGCAAGACAGAGAGACAGAGAGAGAGAGGTGGGGGAGAGTGAGCAGTCTTATAAAGACCTAGGGTTAGGGTTAGGGAATCTTATGTCAGGGCTGAGGTAAGGCAGCCTTAGCCTGTCAGAAGCTATGATGTTTGCACCTTGCAAGAAGCTCGGTTCTGATTGCTTCTAGCTGATGTGGATTATGGGAAAGTCTTAACTCTACGGCCAGGGGTGGAGCTTCGGGGAAGGGTGAAGAACCCGGAAGAACCATGCAAGATGGTGACTAAGATTTCTAGCTCTGTAACGCCTCCAACAATGTGTGTGTGCCAGGATAAGCGGGGATGGAGAGAGCGACTCTGCAAACCTCTTCCGTTCTGTGGTCATGACTGTACTACCCTACGCTCTGTGTTGCTCACAGATTCGCAAGTTCATTCATCTAGAGTCTGGCCAGGTCGGTCTTACCATTTGCCAAACTCACACATGTATCAGAGTCTCAGGTGTCTCTGCTCCTCCCACGCTGTTCTCCAGGTTGGGGTTCTCCTGGTTCCTTCACTCCATCTGCATGATGTTCCTTCGCTTGTCTTTCAAACCTCATTTCAAAAATCAAGAAAGTCTCTCTACTTCTTTTCTGCACAAGTCACAGAATTTGCCTTCCTACCTTTTGCACATGTCTGTTTTCAGCTCTAATCAGATTGTAAATTATTTCAGGGAAGAAAACAGTGCCTCACCCTCTTTACAATCCCATCCGCTGAAGCACCTTTTGTAACTTACCTTATCCACACCTTTGTGTTGAATGTTGTTAATGACTAGAGTATGGTTACTTTTCTTTTTTAAGTTTTTGTTGAAATAGTCACATTTCTAGACTAAATATGTCTTCAAAGATTCCTTACAAATGCACCATTTCTCACAGTCTATGTTTCTGTGTAACCATTTTCTTGGTAACTTATTTTGGACGATGGTGAAAGAGGCTCCATTTCCAGACAGAGGGTGAGAAGGAAGAAACACAGCTGATCTGTCTTATTCCTCTCACCAGAAGAATTAGAACGAATTGAGATGAGATTCCATTAGGTTCAGAATGGAAATCAATCATCTGTTTGTTGCAGGAACTGATTTCACTGTTTCTAGCAGGTTGACGCTGATTGAGGCTTGCTACCCAGGTGGAAAAGACATCTGTTTCCAAAGAAAGAGCTACTCAACTACATCAGAGTCACAGAGCCTTCATTATAGGGTCAGAAGGAGATTTCAGAGTCTCTTCACTTATCCCTTCTTAAAGACAGAAGATGCTTCAGAAAGAGCAGGGAAATGTAAGATTATCAAATGTTAATCTCATAATTAACAGATTTATGGTAGAGCTTGGACCATAGATAAGCCCAGCATCTCCTCCAGCATGTTTTCTATTGAATTGTGCCATTTGCACAATGCTTCTGACCCTAGTTTCTCTCCATAACCTCTTGGCCACCCTTTCCATCAGCCTAAACAAATCTCCCCTGGAGTGTGCTGACTCCTTCCTTCTCCTTCTTGCATGTTATGCTGTGATCTTTTAAGAATGGAAAATAAGCCTGTTCTTCTGTATACCCATAGTACCCCACTTGTTCTAGGTGGCATGTAGATATTTCATAGCTATTTGTAATGATCTTTCCTCCAAAATAGCTGCATATTTGAACTAAGGGAAAATAAAAATTGCTTTAATTCTTTAGTTAGTTGATTTTTTAAAAGTATGTATCTCTTTATAATCTAGGCAGAAAATTGTCCCTTTCCTTCTAAATAAGGCAGAAAAAATATATAGAACAAAACTACCTCCATGACTCCATCTTGTTTCCTGGGATAAGTAGAATTATAATCTCTCTTGGTGCCAGTTAGGGTATTAATCCTTGGTCTTTGTAAATGTGTTGCCTTATCTGGCAGCAGGAACTTCACAAATATGATTAAAGAAAAAGGAACACAGGACAAGATGAGTAGACCCACTCTAGCTGCCCATTAAATGGTTAGAATTTTTATAAATGTGGCCAGAGGCAGAGGTCACTGAAGACAGTGGTCACAAAAATGCAAACTTTTGGTGTTTCATGTGAAAGTGGACATGAGTTTACTGAAGCAGGTGGTCTCCAGAACTGGAAAGGCACAGCTATGCATTTCCTTCTAGAGCTCCAAAAAAGGAACCCAGTCCTGCTAACAAATGTAACTTTCGCTTCATGAACCCGGTCAGACCTCTGAAGTAAAGAACCATTAAATAATATATTGTGTTATTTTAATATACTAAACAGTGATGAAAATAGAACAGAAAACCATTTCCCATTTGCATGGAAAACATTTAAGCAAATTCCCGGTGACCTGTTTATGATGTGTGATACCATCCATCCATTCTCACTGAGAAAGGGTCCTTTTGCACAGAGAGGACAATTATCACCACGTATGAGTGAGGAGCTCATTCAAGATTACTTTGTCTGTTCAGAAAAACATGGGGCACCAGAATTCTGCTGATCTCATGTAGAAGTGAAAGACACACAGGCTCAAAGTTATATATGAATCTGGGCCTGGAAGTGTTGAAAGAGTGCCGTAGAGAGATTTGAGCAGAAATTCAGTCCTATAAATCCTCAATTGGTTCACTGGAGGTGTGGTAGTGAGTGTTTTGAAAAATTATATATTATAGGTATTGGTACGTTAATAAAATAATCAAATGAAGATATATGATACATGGAATGTCATACTTTTGGCGTTCAATAAAAAGAATATTTCTTATCCTTTTCTAGCTCTATATGAAATTTTTGTTAGTGTCAGAAAAGAATGCTTGCTTTAAAAAGTCATATAAAAATAGAATAAATTGTATTAATTTGATGACTCAGTTGTCTCAGCCTCTAATAGAAGAGCATTATTATGCTCTGAGAGACTGAGATCTGAATGGGTCCCAAGTAGCACTTCTCACTACCGAAGGCTTCCAGGCTGTCTGCCCGTGGACTTCATTTCTTTTGCTAACGCTGCCTGCTCATCATGATTATAGACTCACAGCTCCATCTCGTGGGCATCTTTAAATTTTTCTTTTCTCTACTTCTCTTGTTTTTCCTCCTTTATTTCTCTCCTTCATTCATTCTTTCATTTTTTTTATTTTCTTACATATCAGGAATTCAATCAACTGAATATCTCCTCTCTGCTATGCACAAAGAATAATTTTAAAAAAGAAAAAATACCTCCCTGAATTGAAGAAAGAAAATATCAAGCAAGTGTGACCTACATGAACAGGGACTTTACTTTTCCTAGGTACAGCCCTGAATCCTGGAATGATACACAGCCTGGATTTGCTGCTTTATGAATATGAGGATTACAGGAAGGATCAGGAGCCTTGTGGTTTGGTTTCCACCAAGTTCTCTGCCCTCATTTGTCACCAACTTTTCTCTTTTCTGCTCCAGACAATAATGCCTAACATTTTCTTATGCAGCATAAATTGTGGTGTTTTTATCATCACTATGGACCTCTTTTGCTCCCAGATAAAATTTCAAGTAAAATAAAAACTTTCTCTAGAGTGAGTGTCCCAGGGATGGAGTCAACAGCTTTGTCAGTGTCATTACATAGAGTGTCACAAAAAAGCTGCCTTCCCTGTGGAACAGGTTAGTAGTGGCCTCACTTTTCAGGAGGGGCAGAGGTGTTCATAAAGCGACAGACCACAATGTAGAAAGAAAGGGTTCAGATACAAATGTGGTTGAGGTCCTGTAGCCTAAGAGTGGAAAGTTAGATGTCATCCTGGTTGGAGTCATCTTGAATACTTTAAAGAGGAGGAAAATACATAGCAGGGTAGAAAACAATGACCATGAATGATTTCAATATCTATAAATAGAAAGGACACCTTACGCTGTGGCTCCACCTCGATGGGGTGCCCACTGGAGCAGCCTGAGCCAGTCTTTGCACACATGAACTTTCCATTTAAGCAAAGGTCATTACCTAGAGGCAGAATAATTCAAACACTTCCTCTGAAAGTGGCTGGTTCAAAGGCACAGAGAGGTACAACACTAAGGCTATCAACGTGATGAAGAGTCTGTCTCATCTACATCCGGCACTCAGCTTTGTTTACAGGAAATAAAAACAATGCACTGCTTCTCTACACTTTTTTATAATATAAAATTTCCTAGAAACTTCATGAAGCTGACATGACTGGACATGTAACATTATTTTTACAAATGAGCAAGAACTTGAAGGAGAGAGCATCAAGGTGAATCTTCCAAGATATCCATACCCTCAGAAACTACACCAAAGAATCAGCTGCACATAATGCTTAATAGTTTCAGTGAATATGTCACCTTTTTTGAATGTAGAAGCATTTAATTAATTTCTAGAAAAAGGCTGCAAAAGCTTCTGGTTTTGAAAATAGAAAGGAGGCCAACTTGCTGTAATTATTTAATTAAATCACATTGATTGTGTAGCAATATTTATTTATGTCAAACTTTCATTTGTAGGTAGCCCTATATAGTAGGTATATGTGAGGTCCCCTGAGGCTAAACAACACTGGCTCCATCAAGGAAGTGCAAGGCAGCACGTAAACAGTGGGCCCCTCCGGGCCACAGTGATTAAGGGAAAACAGAAACAGAGACTGCGCCCTATAAGACTGGTTTGGGGCGGTTGAGAACAAGGAAGTGGGGCTGTATATAAGGGCTGAGAGCGCTGGCAATAAAGGCTTCTCCACCATTTCGTCTCCGCGTGATGACCCCCGCCCGTGGTTCGATGCCAGATGAGTAGCCCTCGGAACGGGACATGACAGGTATACAGAGTAGCTTGTCAGTAACTGAAACAAAATGAACTATATTGCAATGAAAATATTCAGAAAGAGACACTAGTTGATTGATATCCACCATGTAAATGATGACAATGCCCTCTCTACTCTTGTTAAATAAATAAAGCTAAAATAAAATAGTGATCTATATTTTTTTCTATGTCTTCATAGAATCTTACAAGGTAGGCATTTTGAGAAAACACATCCCTAGGACACTACATTTCAACTGCATGCAGCTAATTCGAGTTTTCTCAAATTCTCCTGAAGGTAGTCTCTAGTTCCTTCCTTTCTAGTGCTGTGTCCTTGCTCTGCTTTCCAGAGGAGTTGTGCTCCACTGCACACTTACTCCACGAGGGACCTCTCTCAAAGCCAGCAGACCATGTATTTAACCTTCTGAAAGTGTGAGCAAAATAATCTCTTCTAGAAGGTACGGGTGTCACAAGACTTGCTCCAATGATCTAAAAGTGAGTACTCCACACACAATCAGTCAGTAATAGCACTACTGTTCTTCCATCGAATGAGAGCACTGAGAAGTCCAATCAGGGCGCTGAGAACAATCAGTACCAATTTACTTGCTGCTTCCAGAATCTGGTAGTATTCTCATTTTCAGGCTGCAATTGTATCAGTGATACTGAACGTGTCACTTAACCTGTAACTTCTAAATAGCAAGGAGCTTCCTTGTTCCCTTACTAGAGTAGCACAAGCAATAGGACACCAACCTCCGATCCCTTGCTCGGTGGAAACTGGCCCTATTCCAACCCCTCTGGTAGGGTACTGTGAGTGTGGTACACTGGCAGGCCTATGCCTGACTTCCTTAAAAAGGACTAAGACTGAATGAGGCAGCGTGAAACACACTGATGCCAGATACGCTCTACCTAGTGTAGAGTGTCAAGGAAGGCCCCTGGGACACAGCTCACACCTGACCATCATTGTTGGTGAGCAGGCTGAAGTGGAAGGAAGATAAGCTACTCAGCACTCCGCTCTTCCTTTCTCTTCCTTAGTATTGCTTTATCCTCCAACAGATGAAATGAATTAGCCTTCCACTTTTTTTCCAGCTGACTTCTTACGGCCCAGTGGAGATTGGAGTTCAGTCACTCATTGCAAGGCAAGGAGATACTATAAGCAGATGGGAATGGGAAGGCACTTGAAGAAGAGAAGCTGAATATCTATTTAACTGCTCTGATAAGAATAAAATGAATCAACACTCCAGCTGTGATAGGATATTACTGGTGGATGCTATTAAAAGAAAAACTGAGACAAGTGAAATTTAGCAAAATTTGCTTAAGCAAGAAAAATATTCTAGAACTGGAACCATTCCAGACCAAACATGGTCGAGAAAGCCCACATTCCTCTACACATGTACATGTTATATTCATAGCCAGAGAGAAGGGAGTGGTTACAGAAGCAATCTGATTGGCCACAGGCAGGTAGTGCCTTAAATGAATATGTTCTAATCTGTTGTCCTCCTGTGATTGGCTACAGCTTGAATGCTGACATTTGGTAGCTTAGTTACTAGAGTATTTTTTTATATATATTATGAAAAAGCTAAGTTACAGTTCACCATGTCTGGAAGCAGCTTAGAGAAAACTACAGTATCGCCCAAGTATAGAGGCTAATTTAAGTCAAATTTATTTTACTCTAACAATTCCAGTATGAAGTTGATCATTAACTTCTCCTTCAACATGAAAAATAATGTCTACTAGAAACTATTGAATTAAGTCTAGTCTGATCATGAGGTATCCAAAATGTCAAGAACACAATAAGATTCTTAAACTTTCTCCATTATATTCTCAAACTTTCTCCATTCTATTAATAATTCTTAAACTTTCTCCTTTATATTAATAATCAGGAAAATTAAGAATTAAACCAAAAGTATCATTAGCAGAAAGAAATACTGTGATGAAGATGATCCTGTAAATATCTGAGACCTCAATCCATGTATTAGAAAACTTTTAACATGTGTTCACAAAATCTCTTTGAAGAATCAAAAATATAAAATTTCAACCAAATTACATAAATTTAAAAATAATATAAAACTATAGAATGAAAAACTACAAAGAAAGAAACTAAAGTATTGCTGAATGGGCTTTAGGTTATGGTAAAGATGGCAGAGAATGAGATCAGTGAATTTCAGGACAGAGCAATAGATTTCATACAATTTGAAAAATGGATAAAAACAAACTGAAAATAATTGAGGCGTGTGGAACAACCATAAAAGAGCTAACATTTGTGTCATTGTAGTAAGGGAGTGAGTAAGAATAGAACCAATAATATATTTGAGGAAACAATGGTCTCACACTTCCCAAACTTGGCAAAAGTCACAAACCTACAGAGTTAAAAAGCTGGAAACTGTAAACAGAATGAACACAAAGAGACTCAAGCCAACACACACCATAATTAAGCTCCTGAAAAAGAAAGAAAAATGGTTGAAAGTACCTAGAGAACAATAATGCATTTGCAGGGGAATACAAAGTCAAATGACAGCGAGTTTCTTCCATGAAACTATACACCAGATGTTTTATTAAGTGATAAAAGAATGGCTAACTGTAAATCCTATATTCAATAATAATAAAGAAATAAAGACAATCTCAGAAGAAGATAAATGTTTGGAAGGAGGTGATATTTGTAAGAATGATGGATTAAAGTTCAATAAAGAGAAAGAGCGTGTTACTAGAAAAATTTTGAAATTTTAGACAGTATTGGAATAGGTAAGAATCAATATAATTAATTATCATTCTTATGAGTTTCTTAAATAATATTTTTAAAAAGAAGTAAAAATATGCCACCATTGGATGTGCTATTCAATATATCTAGAGGAAAACAAAGTAATTTTTTTTTTTTTTTTTAGGTTTTTTTGATCAGGGTTTTGCTTTGTGGTTCAGGCTGGCACTCAGCTCAGCCTCAAACTCACATCACAGCGATCCTCCTGCCTCTGCCTCCCGAGTGCTGGGATTACAGGCATGAGCCACCATACCCGGCACTGTGGAATGTGGTACTGGTTGCTGCTGGGCGTGAGTCTCCACATCCAATATGGTATATGGTACCGAGGAATTGAACCTGAGCCCTTGCGCTTGTAAGACAGGCGCCGGAACCACTGAGCTAACTCCCCAGCCCAAGTAATTCTATTTTTAAAATTGGAGGATGGGGATTTAGCTAAGTGGCACAACACCTGCCCAAATGCAGGATTCTGAGTTCAATTCCCTGTACAAAAAACAACTGAGATAGCAAAATGTTCTATATGAAACTTTCTCCATTAAAGTTATAAAAATGTCACTATATCCATAGATTGTGAAAAGTTCAATATGAATATTATATTAAATAGTAAAATTTAAAAATCATGAGAATTATACAAAGTGATACATCCAAAGATACTATAAATAAATCACTGAGGAATTCTAATAAATATATGCATGCTCTGGGGGGTGGAGAAAAAGATGAAATGCAAGAGTAAGTAATAAGCAACAAACCCTAAGAAAACAAGGAAACAGCAGACACAAACCCTGTCTATAATTACCTTAAAATCACCTTAATGTTAAGACAGAGATTGACAGAATTAAATAAAAGAACTGAAAGCAAGAGAAAACATTACCATAAATCTCCTCTACTGATAAAGTAAAAAGTCAAGAAGCCATTGAAGGTGAAAGAGCCCAGAGGCAGGCAGAAGTCAGGATTTTTGTATGGGCTAATGTTTTTCTTTGTGTTCAGGAGAAGCTAGTCTACACACGTGTGCATATACGTGAGGGAGAAAAGGATCTCGTAGTACTTCTGTCAGGAAGTAACTGGAGGATGTCCCAGAGGGTTCAAGAAGAAAATAAGAAACATCAACTGGCTGGGGATGGTGATACTTTCATAAAAGTATAAAGCTTAGAATACAAGGCGGTCAGGTTTGAGAGAAAGCAGTGGGACTATGGAGAGTGGGATCTCTCAAGAGTCACTCAACAGAGAGAAGGAGCAGATACTGGAGGGTGGTAGAAGGTGACAGCTGAGGCACACGACACCGGTGGGCCCTTAAGCATGGGTGCTTCATGACACAACCGATTTATTTAATTTTATGATATTGCTTTAATACTTTCCATTATTTAAACCATGAGTGAATACATGACTCTATCTTAAGATCCTCTGTAAAGCTGTATCCTGTTGTTTATTAAAAATAAATGAGTTTATACCCACATGTGTGTCTACACACACACACACACACACATTTAAAATAACAGCATAAGAAATAACATTTAACCTCCGGAATTGAGATGTGCTGTGATATTGTTTATTCTCATTTTCTCTATTCTTCTTATGTCATGACATTTCAGTCTGTTAAAAAGAATGTTTCAGACTTCCTTAAACACAGGCAAACATCAATGTCATTTAACTTCATAATATGAGTACTCCTGCAGAATCTGCTGCACGTATCTAGGTATAAAATACACACCTACACCAGGACGAGAGATTGCAAATCCATTGCCATGTGTTCTCTGCCATTCCATTCCTACTTACAGAATAAAATGCTTTAGCTTCTGAGAATTTTGGCATATTCAGAGAAAGGCAGGGAAAAAAAAAACTGAACCTAATCTAGTTTCCATTTTCTTAAACATATTTTCCCTCCAACAATGAATTTTACTAATTTTAATATAATAAACACAATAAGGAGAAATACAGCATAATAATTCACTATACAGAACTCTCTCTATGTAAGCACAACATGAATCTTTTCCTTCTTTTGTAAATAACCAAGCTGTGAATTTTCAAGATGTATTACTATGTTTCCATGCACAAAATGTACTTGATAGGATATTAACTCTCCAATGCATATATGTACATCATAAAAAATTAAGAAATGAAGGAAAGACTGCAAAAAAATCTGGAGAACAGTGAAATTAACATGAGTGTGCAGATATTTCTTTGAAGTACTAATTTCACATGTTCTGTGTATACCCAGAAGACATATCCAGAAGAGAGATTGCTGGACTACGTGGTGGTTCTGGTTTAGACATTTTGTAAACCATGTTTTCTGTAATATATACACCCTTGTATGTCCCCATGAAAACAGTACAAAGCTACCTTCTGTGCACTTACTCTTTTCCATCCTTGTGATAATTGCTGGTTTAACTAGTATGAAGTGATGTATCATGAGTAGCATGGTGACTAGCAGTGTGGACAGCAACGGCAATCACAAGGCAAAGGGCACTAAACTGATGTTAACAGGATGACTATTGTACAGTACAATGACTATAGTAAATCATACTAGACTATATATATATATATGTATATATTGAAAATTTATTAGACTATATTTCAGAACTTTACAGCAAATACACAAATGGTAAGTATGTGAGGGATTGATTGTGCTAATGAGTCTACCAGTGGTAATCATTTCAATATTTGCACATATATAAAAGCATAAAGTTTCCATCTTAAGTACACATCACTTTTATTAGTATCAAATGAGTATATTTTTAAAGTAATCTAAATGTAAGGAAAAGCAGGCAGATGGGGAAAAGACAAAAAGGAAGAAAGGAGGAAAAAAGGATAAAGAGAAAACAGAAGGAGACAGGAAGAAGCACTGCAGGAAGTGTGTAGAGCAGTGAGGATGTCAATGGTGAAGGAGATGAGAAAACACAGCAACATGGAGGGAGTTATGTAGGAAATATGTGTGAAAGGACAGAAAAAGAAGGATATGAGAAACATGTTTTTCATCCTACAACACTCAGATTTGTGCAAAACTATCACTAGCTGTAATAGACTCTCAGATATTAATGAGCAAAAATGAGGAAGGGGAAATGTTTTTAATCATCTTTCTTTCTTGGTGAGCAAACCAAGATCAAAGATACTGTGTATCATAGAGTGCCTCACATCAGGAGTAGCAGAGACACAATCTGCAGTTGGGTCTCCCTATATCAAGAATTCCTGCATTTGATACCACTGTATTCCTTGTATGTCTTCCCACTTCACTCACAATAAAATACTGAACTAAATTTCCAAGAGTCTGAAGACCCTTCTATAATTAATAGGATAAACACAAAGAATAACAAGCTTCCAGCTGGGAAATACAAAGCAGAATAAAAGCTATAACAGTAAAAGAGGAAGACAAAGGAGTCAACAACTGTGGAGCCAAAAGGAAAAGCCTGATAAATAAGGAGCGTATAAACTGCAAAGCAACGCACACCTAGAGACCAAGCGAACAAGCAGATGGATTCATTAAATGACTTGTGTTTTGCAGACGAGATGTTAATTGTAGTATTTTTATCCCAAATGAGAAATATGAACTGCACATTAGGAGTCTTTCTGAGGAGAGTTTCTAGAATGGGCCGTTTCTTCCTAGACAAAACTGGAGCTGATAGCACTCACCTTCCGGAAATCGTGAGCTTATGTGACGTGACTCGTGAGTTCAGGCTGTCATGACGCTTTCCTTCCAGCTGTCCTGTTGCTTCCTGGGAATCTTCATAAATGCCCATTGTGAATTTTAGGAGTACGGGGATGAGAACATGACTCTTCTCTGTGGTCAGAAGAATCAGTGTAGTGATGTTGAAGAAAAACAAAACTTGGAGACTGAAGGATCGAGCGAAGTCTGGCCCCTGTATGTTATACCGTGTGAGAGCTGGAACTTGGTTTGCATACA